>JAJSRV010000029.1:0-97457 GCA_021527715.1 Neoseiulus cucumeris | reverse complement strand
TCAATCAATCAATAGTCGCTTTATTCAAAGGGATTTTGTAAATAGGTAGGAACATTTGCGTCGTACTTTCGAGCCATTCGCCACGCGTAATTGTTATATACAGCATTCAGTTTGGTAAAAGCCTTCGCGGATATGTTGAGTCTCTTTCTGAGTCGAGTTGAAGAAATATTGAAGAAGTGTCCCAGGGCCTTGTTGAGGTACAATGCGCGGAATATTCTATCGTCGGCTTCGTTGAGGAGAGTTGTGATGCTTGGTAGATTGTGCGTCTCGGAAGAATCACATCTGATGCGAAGCCGCCTGAGGAAAAAATTCTGTACGTCCTCCAGAGCCTTCACATGCTTTGCAAGAAACGGCCGCCAGACCGGCGAGCAGTAGAGTAATTTGGAGAGAACGATGCTTTTAAATAGGTGCAGGTAGACGTGGGGGTCACGGATGATGAAGCATCGGAAAATCGTGTTGATGAGACAGCGAGCCGACTTGCAGAGTTCGTAGACGTGTTTCGAGAAGTCTAGTCCCGACGTCAAGGTTACGCCCAAATCTCGAACGTATTCGACGGTGGGGATCTCACAGTTGTCTATGCGGTAGCTATTGATGATTGGACCATATTGAAGTACGGCGCTCTTGTTCACGGAGACTGTCATGTCATTGTTGCGGCACCATAACATGACCTGATCAATGGCCTTCTGAAGGGTCTTCGAGTCTTGGGAACTATGTATCGCCGTGTACAGCTTCAAATCATCTGCGAACAGAAGATAGCTTATCGTTGGCGGGAGATAAGTGCCTATGTCCATCACGAATGCAATGTACAGGATCGGCGAAAGGCAGCTTCCTTGAGGTACGCCCGATCTGGCCAATCTAGCGGAGCTCTCGGAGGAGTCAACCAAAACGCGGAAGGATCGCTCGGTCAGGAACGATTCAATCCAGGCCAGAGACTTCGTATGAATTCCGAGGAAGGCGAGTTTATCCAGTAGTTTTGAGTGTGGAATACGGTCGAATGCTGCTTTCTGATCGATGTACACACAATGGAAAGATGTCTTTGAGTTTACCATCATAGCCCAGTCCTGAGACATGTGCAATAGCTGGGTGCAAGTAGATTTATGGGGTACGAAACCGTGCTGAGCTGGATCAAGTAAAGCATTTCTCGACAAGTAGTCCTGTATGTGGTTAGCAATCAGCTTTTCGAGAATCTTAGCCGCAACGCAACCCTGAGCAACCGGCCGGTAGTTTGAGGCGAGATGCTTCTCTCCTTTCTTGAAGATGGGAGTCACCGTGCTCATTCTGAAGTAATCTGGGACTACGCCCTCATCGTAAGAGCGAGAAAATATTATCGTCAGAGGTTCTGCCAAGAAATAAGCGAATCTCTTGTAGAAAATCTGTGGTATCATATCAGGGGTACGATTTGAGGAATTTTTCAAATTGAGAAGTAGTCCGCACACAACGTGCTCAGAGAGCTCAAGCTCGCTATCTGGACTGCGAGGAGGGGGCCGCATCGCGGCTCGGCGCGGAGTGTTCGTAGTAGCAGAATTGTCTACGAAGACTGATTCAAAATGGTCCGCCAAGTGGTTAGCCTTCTCCTCCGGTGCAGAGAAAATAAGCTGCTCGTGTTTCAATGTTGAAACTGAAGAATTTCCTCCGATGCGTGAATTTGCGTACCGGTAGAAAGTTTTGGAATCCTTGAAGTTTAGTCTGGTCTCCGTCAAAACCCGTAGTCGACGAGTAGCACGGGCAATTTTGTTTGCATGATCATCAGAGTCCGCTGCAATGAGCTTTAGTTCGTCAATGCGACGCTGAATTTTTGTGATGATAGGATTCGATTTCGTAAGTGGTGTGAATTTCTGTATCAGGAATGTACAGCATGCCACAAACTCATTGAACATGGAGTTTACGCTTTCACAGTTCTCGAAAAACGAAATCCAATCGATAGAATCCAGATGTCTAGCAATCAAGCCTTCATTCATTTTACTGTAGTTGTAATGAGGACCACCATGATGTAAAGCGTTTCGTGACCGAAGGACGTGGAATGAGATGCCCATGTGGTCGGATGAGATTGGTGGGGGAATAATTTGGAGCGACTCTACCAGGCCCGGGTCTGATGTGAGAAGCAGATCCAGGATCCCGCCGCCTGCATGAGTGGGGGATTGCACCATTTGAGTTAAGGTGTTCTGGTAGCAGCAGTCGATGAGAATTGATTCAACATTTGTGGCGTCGCTAAATGAGAGATCGGACCAATTAATAGACGGAAGGTTGAAATCGCCTACCACAAGCAGTGGGTGGTCGGCGGAGGAGCAGACTGTCATCTCGGTACATATGTCCGTCACTCGTCTGCGGCGAACCTCGCTAGGGCCCGAAGGAGGGATGTAGCAGCACAGTAGTCTGAAAGACACTGCACCATCCATGATGTCCAGGATGATCAGCTCACTCGACGTAGAAGTATCGATCTGAACAATATTCAAATGTTTACGAAGCAGGATACAGACACCGCCGCCTCGCGTGGGTCTGTCGTGACGGAATACACGGTATCTGTTTCCGAAGGATAGCTCGGCATCACTAACCGATGCATCAAACCAGGTCTCGCAAATTAGAAGGATGTCAATTTCGTTTTGTAAGCAATAGAAGGAGATCGAATCCAGGGCGCCCGGTTTAGCAGCCGAGCGTGCATTGAAGAAAAAACAATTCCAGTAGAGTTGGGCGCCTGCGACCGACCGTACATTTTCACTCGATGAGTGAGAGCCGGAACTGCAGGTTTTTGAAGTCGGTGAGTATAGTCAGCAGCCGCCTTGGCCAGAGTGAGCATCCGTGGACTGCGAGGGTATCTGGCCTGGCTCCCAAGACTCCACAATCTTGTCGCGAGAGAAGGGACCGTTCCACAACTTGACCAGATGACCGGCGTTCCAAATAGACCGATCCAACACTGCATCGACCGAGCCGGGTTCGACAAGTATGTAGAAGGAGCTGAAGTCTCCACCGCTTCTGAGCTTGTGAACTGCCCGCACGGAGTCGCACTTGGAAGCGACGTAGTTTCGAATGTTTACACATGACACATTCGGTGCAACTTTGGTGAGGAAAATAGCCGTTGACAACCGCCCGCGATGGGTTCTTCCAGGAGAAACCGCAGCCGGAATAGGTATTTCCGTACCTCCTGCACCGCTGGCGATGGGGGATCTGCGTCCAAGCCCCTGGTTTTGGGGTTCAGAGTTCCGTTCCTCAGGCCGAGTGCAGCCGTTCGGCGCTTGAATCGAACGTGTGACAGTAGCTTGTTTGTCAACATTTCTGTTGTTGAGTGCTGTGGATGCGACTGGTGGCGCATCTGGAAGTGGCAACCCAGAAGTCGCCGCTTGGTCCGCAGACTGATTCACGGAACGAGATGCGGCTTGCCGTGCCTGGAGATCCGGCTTTTTTCTTACCCTACTTTTGGGCGAGAATTTTACACCGGGAGTCGCGTAAGATGGGTGGTTTGGGCCCCGGCCGAGCTCTCTAAGGAGAGTAGCCTCCCGTGCACGACAAGCTACCAGTTCGGAGTGAAGAGAGAGTACCAAATCCGATAGCAGATTCATGCGAGCGATGACAAAGTCATTTGTAGGTTTCGGGGGAGGTTTCTGCGCACAGTCCTCACAGATGCCCGTTCCCACTGGGCTGTCTAGCTTTGGGAGGCACGATCCGTGGAAGATCCGGTTGCAGACACCACCACAGATTAGAAGTTTTTCGCGTTTTTTGTCGGACGACACGCAAACGCAGCAGGTGATGGCGGCAGCCATCTTGGANGTTCTCGAGATATAACGATTTTAAGCAGACCCTCGAATTGAGGGTTTTCTGGCGTTTTAAGGTAGACGGAAACGGTCGAGAACGCCGAAATCTTCAGAAATGTGTTTTCTCACACCGGGGAACAGGTTCCAAGTGTTTTCATTCGAATCCGTTTTGGTGGGGCACAAAAGTGCCGCAAAACCCGCCAGACCCTTTGAGGAGGAGTGTAGGAAAGTCCCCAGGTAGGGATAGCCGTACCTACCGAATTTAGTGATTCTGTGATCGATCCAGAATACGGAATTTCTGGTGCTTTCCAGTACTTCGTTGTCGTTTGGACATCGATTGAAGTGTTAGGTTTGCATTATTCGACTTCGACAACGAAGTTCAGCTCGTGAGGTTTCTCAAGCATCTGTGAGTGGAACTGAACGGGAAACTAGCGTTGAAAAGTGGGCAAGGTAAGTACGATGCCACCCAAACGTGCTAACATCGGTCGATTAAGTAGAGATGCGAAACGAAAAAGGATATCGAAGAAGGGTGGAGCGAGTGAACAACGAGAAACAAGCCTAAATTCGGGGCAAGGTAATGTCCAGGGATCAACGATAGAGTTGTCAAATGATGTACCGGGAGTGCAACGTGAACCGGTCCGGGGCCCTCAACCGGTTCAGGTATGGGAACGAGCAGCGAAGTATTTCCGGGAGACTTTTGTAGCGAATGAATTCGGACATTCCTGCAATGTGTGTGATCGGCTTTGGCTCATACGGGACCTAAAAAGTGTGACAAAGCGGATTGCAGAATTCCTAGGATCGCATTTTCCTAGGAATGACAGAGTTCCCCTTTCCCCTCCAAGTTCTGCAGTCTACCTCCTATTCTGCTTGTGACACCTGGATCGTACTGGAAATATTGTTATTTTTTCGTTAGGTAAGTTCCTTCGCTCTTTTTGTTTGGGAGCTGCTCCTGCGTCATTGAAAGATGAACCCGGCGTTCAATCCTGGGTATTATAAAAAGCATCTCTTCATTCGCTTAAAGGCGCTGGACTTAAAGGCGTTTCCCGCCAAAAACGGACCTACGCAGTTCGCATCATAGGTATGGACAGAAAAGCAGCGAACAATTCCAAGTTCGAACTCACCTCGTTAAAGGCCGTGACCCAAATTTGTCCGGTTCCATCTTTCACTTGCATCTTGAGCGCGTACGCCCAGATAAAATTACGGAAACTTCGTTTGCACTTCGCGCAGTACCATGAATGTTCCATCGTTTCTTCTATCTTCTTGCAGCATTTGGGTGCTGGACATGCTCGGTACATCACGGTTGCCGGGTCAAACATCGTGATTTGAACGTCATTCCAAAATTTCAGGGGAGCTGCGTCATGGATGCGATCGAAGGATTTCAATGTTCGAGTCATCTCATTGAAATCGATCTCTCGCTCATTTGTAACTTGTAGTCCTGTAGCGACTCCATCGAACGATCTTTTGTGCGTTGCCCACCATGATGAAAGTTGAGTCGTTCGCGGATGACTCTGATGGGTCTCGAATGAAGTTACGTCACTACAAATCAGACTGGTGACACCGTCATAAAGTTTGGTTCGGACTCTATAGAGACAGATGACCGAACCTTCTGGTTGGGTGATTTTCCCCACGTCATCATTCCAGAGTGTGAGCGTGATGCAAAGGCGGTTTTCGTCGATGAAGCGAGCTTCCCGTTTGCGCAGCAGTTCTCCCGTCGCTCTGCTTGTAACGCTGTCAACTTCAGAGAGCTTTACGAGTATTCCACAAGTGCTGAGTGTCCAATTGGGTGGCCCATTCACAATGGAGGCAAGGGACTCGAAACGGACCTCTGGCGTTGGCAGAGTAATTTTACAGCTGGTTTCGCAATGATTCGTACCTGGATTTTGGTCATGTAAAGACCACTCGCTGAAGAATTGACGGGACGTATCTCTTCGACGAATTTTGCATTGCTGTGCTTCGATTCCGAGCTCGTGAATGCTTCTGGGAGGCTGTTGACGGACCTGTTGATTTGTCTGACAGGCATCTCGTTTTCATCGGCAGTCGTAGTCAGCTGAACGGTGCTCAGTTTCAGCTTCTTTGCGGGTATCGACGAGGGGAACTTGACACCTGCTTTTTGAGTCACGGGAAGCGTCGCGCGATTTCTCTGTTTGGAAACGAGCGGTCGCAGATCTTCGACAACATGTGACGCACCTGCGGGCTCTATTTCTGAAGTCTGAAAACGAAGTCGGGGACAGAATAAGGAAACGTGCTCGTACGTGTTGTTCGCGTGAACGAGTAGACGGAGTGATGTAGAGGGCACTCACCGAATTGACCGGACGTGTCTTTCCATCGAATTTTGCGTTACCATTCTTGGATCCCCGGCTCGTGACTGCTTTTGGTGAGCTGTTGATCTTTTGACGCGTATCGTCGATGCTCAGCTGAGCGCTCAGGTTCGGCTTCCTTGCGGGTGTTGCAGAAGAGGGCTTGACACGTGGTTCTTGAGTGAGCGGGATCGTCGCGCGATTTCTCGGTTTAGAAACGAGCGATCGCAAATCTTCGAATACATTTGACGAAGCTTGTGGCTCCATGACGAAAGTGTTCAAACGACGTAGGCGACACAAGAAGGAAAAGGAATCGCACGTGTTATTGGCGTGATCGACGTCGACGAAGGGATCAACGCGATGCAAGACCGTTGTTCACGAGTGCTGCGCGCTGAATGATCACAAGCGGGCGTTGGTGTCATTCTCATGTTTTGAGAGAAGAGAAGAACAAAGTGGTCGAATTTCGAACCGTCAAGGCGTCATCATTGGCGCTAACGTCGAATGCCGAACTCATCAAAATGGTAGATTTACACGTTCGCGGAGTCGCGGAATCGGAATGAGAAAATTAGTGCAGCCAATCTGTGGGGTGTGGGATTGTATATATTTGTAAATTGGTGATCTCAACAGCTTAATGAAATTCTAGCGGGAATACTCTGGACAGACAAGCTGAATGCCGCGACGATCGGCACTCATTTCCCCGACAGAGGGCGCTGTTGACAAACGCCATGTTCGGTCACCACCCGATCACGGCAAGCGCACGCCATAGGTAGGGGTGAAGCAAAGTGGCATGAATGCTGACGTCATCGCACAGCACTGCCGGACCAAGATCCGTTGCATCGAGCGAGCCCATAAACGGATCCTCCGTTAAAAAGGCACGGATTCGACCTGGCACTAGGCAAAACACTCATTGACAGGATGGAGTTGTGACGTTCTGGATCTCGAATTCTCGAATTTGGGCTGTTTCAAGCAAGAACAGACTATTTCGACCAAGCTTGGGGAGGCCATAACTCTGTTATGGTCGGAGCGATCTTGGAAAACTTTTTTTGTTGGAAAGCAGGAAAGGAGTCGCTGATGACGCATGATGATTTCTTCACCTGGACTCATTTTTGAGAGAGTTAGATCAGATAAAATTCGGATGGAAGCCGATTTCGAAGTCCATCTCCATAGCCAAAGTGCGGGCTGTCGAGTTCTACAATAATCTGCGAAAATCACGAAATCGAAAATTTTGAAGTTGTGCCGTTTTGGATCTCGGCTCTTCAATTGCGAGATAAACTGTATGTATTGTTCTAGAGACCGATATACGAGCATGTTGGAATGGAAGTTCAGTATTTTCTTGCTCCGAACAGCTCATGTATAACCTCAGCTAAAGCATGATAGGAATTTCCCTCCGGCTATGACGATTAGGACCTGTTGACTCCAAGATCAGGTTCTTCGAGCGCATTCATGGCGCCAGGCGGCGTGGCGAGTGCGCCGCGCCGGCGTGCTCATCTTGACGTGACGGCGGCGCGGCGCTCCGGCGTTTTCGCAGTGCGGCGCACAGCTCTGATCCCAGCTTCCCCAGCGCGTCTCCTTTCAGGCCGTGTCCACAGACTACGATTTCTGCTTCATCTGACCTTGATTTATTGCATAGTTCAATGGAGCGGCTCCCGCATCAGTTCTCGAGTTTGCCGATATGCTGTGCTCATTAGGCTTTTCCCGAGAAACCTATACATGTAATTGGTACAAGATTAACAATCGTTGATTGAAAAGGTTTTTCAAGCTCAGTGTTCAGATTTCGAGTCTCTCTCCTAAGCTTTTGGAGCAGATCCAGCCTTAGTAACGCTTCTTTGTGCAACGTCGTGGATAGCACACAGATCTTGGACCCGTCTAACCTTGGCTGTTTGCATTGCCTGCTGCACCGGCTCCCGCATTGGCTGATGTATCCTGACGGTTAGCTTGTCCTGTGGAAAAAGCTTCAGCTTGATTTCCGTAAGGCAAGGTTCAACGTGAAATTTCCCAGCTCCGAAAAGTATTTCCCGAGACCGAAATCTGTTTTAATCACGGCGCCAGGATCCGCCCTCGAGGTGACTTTCGATAAATTGCATAATTTCTCCACTTCAGATCGAGGGTGAGTTCGAGGATATTACCTTGATTGTTTGGTTGATTGTTCGATGCCGTGGCCGTTGCACCGCCTTGCGCATTGGCGTTTGCTGATGTGTTCTGCTCATTTGCCTGATCTGTGGAGAAGTGAATATAATCAGTTGAAGGAAACGACAGTTGACGCACCACGTATGATGTTATTCCTCACCATTTGCGTGGATGTGGGCTAGTGCATTAACGATGGCCTCTGTTATCCTATCCGCTGTCTCTTTGTCCCTTCTGCTACGATCATCCTGTTGTCCTGCTAAAATTCCAATGAACCTTTTGAGCGTGATCTGGACGGTCAGTAATCATCATATACGTACAAATCTTGACAGCATTAAGCAAGCTCGATGATTCGAGCGTTTTCGCTGAATTTCTGAGAGCATTGCGCGGCAGGCCTCATAGGAGAAGGTCACGCGGCTTTCGCAGACCACCCTTATTTCCACATCTAACCTTGAGCGTTTGCATTGGCTGCAGAATTGGCTGCTGCACTCGCTGATGTGTTTTGATTGTTGGGTGTTCCTATTGAATATCCAGAAGTATTAGTTTTAGTTCAACGATCGCCGATTGAGCCGTGGCCTGACAAATCTTGAACGCACGACATCCTCAGCCCGCAGGTCGCTGTCGTGACCCCATCTCACCTTGATTATTTGTATTTCCCATCGCTCCGTTTCCTTGTTGTTTGGGCTGTCCTGTCGGAGGAAGAAAATCATTAGTTGAAGTGGGAGGATCTTCTTTGGAGCCGCTCCCTTGACAGTATTCAGCAAGCGGTATTCTGAGGGCCTTGTGTGTGAAGGCACACACAAGGTCTCTCATCCACCGTTCCTCCTTTGTATAGGATTACCACAAGTTCGCAGATTAAGCTCAGTGGTTCATTTAACCTTGAGTATTGGTTCCGGCGTTGGCTGCCGCGTTGGCTCCCGCGTTGGCGTTCGCATTAGCTCCCGATCCGTTCTGACCATTGGGCTGCCCTGTCGAGTAAACGGTGTTTTTGATTAGTTGGGAACGAATTAGTTGGCTGACCGTCATTCACCGATCGAGCTGCGACCTCGACATTTTCAGCGAGCATGGAGCTTGAATGCTGTCTTAGTGTTTTCAGAGATAACCGGCTCAACATCTACAGCACTATCTCCTACTAGAGCCGCTTAAATCGCTGAATCTAACCTTGACTATTTGTATTGCTCGATGAACCAGCTCCCGCGTTGCCCGACTCGGACTGACCATTATTTTGGATGAAAATGTGTGGAAATCCTGTGGATGAAAATGAGTCAACTGTCAGCGAGAGCTTCCCCAGTGGCTGAGAGGGCTCCCTTCGCGAAAGCTCAATCAGCTGGTCCGAGAAGAGGATCCTTTTTCGACGGAAACTACAGACTTCTCGGGAAAACCCTTGGCTCTAGATCAAAGGATAGACGAAGCGTCCTGAACAGTCTGGATCAGAAGTCCTGCCCCCCTCATGGATCCGGAATATCTCGGAAGGATCGCGGCAACTTCATGGAGATCATCATGTACTCCAAAGCCTTGAAAACATCCGTCCGAATTCCAAGCCCACTTACGGGAACGAGCCAACTAGACCATCGTGAGCCAGGCAACCATGCTCCCCCACGATGGAACATTCCATCATTCAAAACGCCGATACATAGCCAAACGGAGTTGCAAAACAACACTGGAATGGCTTTCTGCGAAAGATTCAGCCTCGCTTTTCACGTCACAAGCGATCATAGAGATGTTTCAATAGAACTCGGAGTATCTGTATCTCATCGCGGGGAAGGCTTCCCTGAAAGCTGCCGCTAGGTCGCAGGATGCCGTGATTCCCACAGGCTCTAAGAAAACCAGGGAGTCGGCTTGATCGGCGAAGGGGGTTCCCTGGCCTACAGCTGTTGGTCATGTTGGCGTGTTTTCAGGCCGCAGGCACGAAGCGTGCAAATCTGTTCGAAGCCTCGGAACACCTGAAAATGTCCTAGTCCCGCAGCACGTCCGAGATAAACCAGTTCAAAAGCTGGGGCGGACTCCTGATCCGCATAAAACGCATCCAGTATATGAGAGCCCAACCTTGATTATTTGCACCGCCTGTCGCACTGGCTGATGAACTGCCTGTCGCTTTGGCCGATGAGCCTTGCTGATTTGCCTGCCCTGTCGAGAAACGAATACGACAACTGAAGAAACGACCAAATATGAGCTACGTCCTTACCAATGTTGAGCGTTTGTACACAACGATTGCGCACTCTACGATTGGTGTTCCATCTCACCATTATTCATAATATTGGCTAATGCCTGAACGATGGCTTCGGTTATTTTCTCAGCTGATTCTTCGTTTGTTCCGCTATTATTATTATTATAATTCGGCTGTCCTGTCGAGTAACCAGTAAATTTAGTCGACGATAAGCACCCGTTGATAGAGCCGTGTTTTTTCCAACTCGTTGTTTCGAGTGCTGTCATTGCAGTCGCCACCGAATTCTCGGAAACACCCCAATACTTCCGATTGCTTATTGCCACGAGGGCGCAGAAAAGCTCTCGTTTCAGTTCGACTGAAGGTCTATCTAACCTTGATAATTCCCATTTGCGTTTGCTGACGCCCCAGATCCAGCTTTTGACGAAGCGCTCCCACTATTTGATCGTCCTGTCAAGAACATAATCGAATCAGCTGATGATGAGCGAAGTTTGCTGAGGATTATGGAATAGTCTCCGGTCAAGCGGGATCGCCGTCGCTCTCGGGAGCAGGCTTGTCTGTCTTAGTGTCTCTTTCTGGGCTGCGCCACAACGATCTCGTGGACCACCACTGTTACATCTTACCCCGATGCTTCTTGTTTCGTGCTACGCCGTATCCTTTTGCATTTGCTTTTGCATTTGATGAAGCATTTTGATCTAGAAAACAAGCAGTATGATTACTCAAGGATGGAAAATCGCTCATCCCGCAGCGTCCTTGTCTGTATTCGACAAACTTCGTTTCCCGAACGCTGGAACTGCGTTTGCGTTGGAACTCGTCGGAAAACACTCTCGGTTCTCACAATCAGATCATTGCCTTGGCCATCTATGGTGTATGAATCGGCTTTCGTGCGGCCTTCGATGTAGTCAACCACAGGCTCATGTAGTCAACGCACAGTAGGCCGGCGGCGGCCAAAGATACTTGCCGCGTCTTTTTTTGCTCCAAACCTTCGGTGTTTGTGTCGAATGATGATAGTAAGTCAGAAGCCGATTTAGCCGGATCGATGACTGATTTCCTCCGCTGGCTGACCTTGCCGCGACAGGATCTTTCCTGTTTTTTCCAACTCGTCGACCATCCAACGTTCTAGCTGCGCTTTCCTGCGCTCTCAGAAGTTCATTGAAAGCGAGAATTGGAAAGGTCGTCGACGACCGCAAACTCGACCCTATGGATCGACGCTGCTCGATACGCGTTTTCGCCTCCCAGAATTCGAACAGAATGACATCAGACAACCACATACATTCTCGAGGCCATTGCAAATACTGTTCACAAGGTATTCATGCACGGAAGCCAGGTTATAAACGAAGTATCTCTACCCATCGGCCTCCTGAGCGAAGGAGCTCGAGAGGCCCAGAATTAGGTTTTCAGGCCACGGAGGCCACTGCACGCACGGAAACTTGACAGAGTAGCAACAAATGAACATGTTATGCTCGCCGCGTCTCACTCTCTAATCGCCACCTTCAGACGGGAGTAGATGGTAGATACCAATCCAGTTAATGAAAATATCTTTGAGCTCTTACAAGATGCCGATGACTTTTGCTCGGACCATGAGTAGACCCATGGCTCATCAGGGGGAACGTTGAGGATGAATGTATGTGATTGTCTGATGTCATTCTGTCCGAATTCTGGGAGAAGAAAACGCGAATCGGGCAACGTCGGTCCATGGGGCTAAGCTTGTGGTCGTCGACGACTTTTTAATTCTCTTTTTTTTTCAACTTTTGAGAGCGTAGGATAGCGCAGCTAAAATGTGCCTTGTTTTTTCGTTGGATGGTCGAAGAGTTCGAAAAAATAGGGAAGAACGTGTCGGGACGGCTGAATCGGCTTCCTCTGACTCACCATCATTATTCGACACTAATGCCGAAGGTTTAGAGCAAAACAAGATTCGGCAAGTATTTTCGCGGTTTGATCCTCCTCAGCGGATATTGAGCGTATCGCGTTGTCCCTGCTTGAGGTGTCAGGCTTTGTAACTACATTTTCAGATCGTTCGTGAACTTCCCATGTTCACGAAAAACTTCTGAATCCATGTTGATAACTTTGCTTCCGAGGTATGGTGGTTGTCTCTCAAGGGAGACATTTGTGCTTCAGATGAATTGCATGGCAGATTCGTTTAACGGGTGCATGTTTGTCTCCCCTCGTGCGCTGTAGCGCAGGGATGGCACGTAAGCAATTGTAGCGCACTGGGACGCAACGATCCACGGGCTACAATTGCAGCATCTCACCTCGATCATTCGCGTTTCCTGCTTCACCGCGGCCCGCATCTGCTCCAGCATTTGCTTCCGCATTTGCTCCTGAATTTGCCCCTTCATTCGCTCCCGCATTTGGTGAGACATCCTGATCATTGAGTTTTCCTTGAAAACGAACAATATGATTATAAAAGGATGGAAAATCGTTCAGCCTGCTGCGTCCTGGCCTGAATTCGACAAACTTCGTGGACAAGCGTGGCCTGGACGCTGGAACTGCATTCGCATCGTAACTCTCCGGAGCGCTGTTATGGTCTCGGTACCCGAGTAACTGAGAGAGAAAAGAACTGGTGTTCACTCAACAAGATCTCTAGATGGGTTGATTGGATTTATCGGGAAACAAAGATGGCCGCCGGCTACGTCAGAAATAGGATCTGCTCTTGAATTCAACAATTGGCGGGAGTTGATTGATGTCACGCCTTGTCAGGTCATTCTGCTGATATCGGGTTCTCTTTCCCGGAGTAATTTCAGAGCTTCCGGTCTCGATGCTCAGTAAACAAGTACTCGTTTTGCCATCATCAAGCAGTCGTTCATGAGTGGGCTAGCGTCTCGTCTTATGGGCGGGGGAAAGATAGGGTTTCCACGCTGGATTCCCGGTCCGGTTTCCTCATTCACATGCTTCGTGACTTCGCATGCAGTTGTTGGAAGCTTAGACAAGTCACCGGAGAAGTCGTGTTGGACGTCTGCCTCGACTGAAGCGTCAACTCAGTTCGGCAAGGGTTCCTCCCGACGTGCAGCTGGTGCAAGTACACGTACAGTACCCGTCAAAAGTATCTGCACAGGAGGACACCCGCAGTACCTGATTTCAATGCTTTTTCAAGCGCGTTTTTTGCGGGATTTGTTGAGGGGAAGGAGAAGGAAATCTAAAAGTTCCATTGCCGGCCAATGTGAATTCTCTTCTTTCATCCAATCAATCCCACACGAAAACGCGCTTGATATTGAAATGAGGTACTGCGGGCCTCTTGTCTGGATACTTTTGACGGGTACTATATGCGGGAGACGCGCGATTTCTTTCCGAACCGAAAAAACAAACGAGTCTTCTTGTAACGATAGGACATAACTTTTTTTCATCATGTGACTCCATCTTGTTTGGATGATCGAGATTATTCCACAAAATAAATTACTTTACCAATAATTCATTGGAAGCCGATGACATAACCAATGCATTTCCGTCTATTCCATTTCATCTATCCTCGTGAAAGAGCCCTCAGAGTTCTGCAGCCCGTGAATGGGAATATTCGAAGCCGGCGCGATAAGGACTTTCCTACACAATCTATTATTAGCGGAACGGCCGCGGCGGCCAAATGTCCCGCGACCAAACGGCCGCTGCCAATCGTCCCGCGGCTAAATGGGGTGTACCGGTTTGGAACAGAGGTTCTCAACTCCGGTCCCCCGGGGGGCCATGACGGATCTTCAGAAGAACACGGAAGGTTCTCCGGGGTCACCCACCCCATGGCTGTGGTTCATGCATGCGCAAGCTTTGTGTGCGGCATCGCAAGCCCGAACTTCACATTGAGACAAGAATGACCCTGAATGGTTCTCTAATATAAGGTAGGATGTGAAGTTTATTCTGTATTGAATCGAAGCCACTAGTACTAGTAGTAAGAATAACTTATCGTGTGATGGTTACGAGTTTCGTGTTTTCAAAAATTCGCAACGGGTCTCAGGGGGGTCGCGGAGTTCTGTCATGAGCTCCGGGGGATGGGGCACAATTCACTGAAGCACTGGTCTGAAGAGCGCGTTGGCTTCGCAGAAGTCCTTTATATTCTTGTATCGCAGCTCGGAGCTGGAGTGTAGATGAGCTTGGGGAATTTTCGTACGGATTGTTCGGCTGTGGCCCTCAAGGATGCTTGCTTCGCAACGTAATCCACTACCGTCAGGGTTTCGGGTTGATTCGTGGCGTCGCTATTGAAATGACTAAAGCCGAGAAGTTCCGTCTCGAGGTTTTGAGCGCTGACGCTTCGTCTTCGAGCTTCTTGAGCGCGCGAGTTCTCTATTCTATATCGTCCAGCGCGGCTAGAGCATCATTCAAGACCAAACATTCCAGGTTACTCGACGTTGGCGTGCTAACCTCTGGAGCTTCGCTTTGGGTGTCGATGAGCCTTACCAAATTATTGATCTCCAGTGAGGCGCTTTTGGTTTGAGCGAGTTTGTATTTTAGGCGGAACAGAGATGTTGGGTGGCTGAACAAGGATTTGAAGCTTTAGGAAGTCCCCTTCTCAGGTTTTGTCGTGGCAAATGCGCGATAAAGCCGTCATACTACTTGTACTTCAATTTCGAGATAATGAATTGTTCCTTTTCCTCGGGGATGAGAGGTGGATCGTCCGTGTCCAGGACCGGTTGATATGTTCCGATCCACTTCTCGAATATTCGGTCCGCTTCTATATCGTATTGTACGTGAATTTCGGTAGACGATCGTTCAGAGGGTCGATCATTTCCGTTGACCTTGCACTGATGCAACGACTGCCGAGTTGATTCATTGACTTCGGCCATTCCTGTCGCCGGAGCGTTCACCGCTTGCCTGTCGAGCACACATATCGCTTCTGCGTTGAATGCCATCGTGCGATGAGAATCCGTTGGTGTCTCGATTCTTGACTACCAAAGCTAGCCGAATGTCCACACCAAACTTGAATTTACTCAAGTGCAATCCCGGTCACTACTCCTGTGGTTTTGGATTCCCTTGTTATCGAGGAAGAGGAGAAGCGATGCTCACTCAACAAGAGCTCCGAACGAAATGATTGGATTCATTGGAAACAAGATGGCTGAGGACTACTCCGAAAATGGGTTCCGCCTTTGAATTCAACACTTGGCGGCAGTGGGGCTCCGGTCTCCAACAGCAGCGGGCTTGTCGCTCTTTGTGCCTCTTTCTGAACTAGGCCGCAACAATCCATCTCTACAACTTACCTTGATTTTTCCCGTTCCCTGCTCCACCGCATCCTGCACTCGCTTCTGCGCTTGCTTCCGCATTTGCTTCCGCATTCGATGAAGCATCATTGGGTTTTCCTCGAAAACAAGCAATGTGATTATTCAAGGTGGGAGAATCGTTCACCCCGCTGCGTCCTCGCCTGGATTTGACAAGTCTCGTTTCTTGAACGCTGGAAGTGCCTTCTTATCGGAACTCCCCGGAATACACTCTCGGTTCAACCCGACCATGGTCCCGAAAAGTGTCTCAGGGGTTTCACTGACCACAGTCATCGCACCAGCATGAGTGTACCAAGTACGAAATAATCGAGAAGTTCCTCATCATAGTCAAGTCATTCAGCAACCCAAGAAGACGCCGATCTCGTCTCTCCTGTCTCGATTGTATCTCGGAGTTATACCTTCAGAACGGAGGAATTTGCACCGCAAGGAAATTCTCCGCGATATGGGACTTCGACTCTTTCAAAGTTCATCTTACCATTATTTCCGCAATTGTTCTCGCAACAGCGTTTCTTGCTGTCGTCAGTGCAATCCTTGGTGCAATTGGAGGTACCCTCCGTGCTGGTTTCGGCTTTGATACTCTCTGTCGTACTAGCTGGGCTGCTCTCCGTGGTACTCGCTGGGGCGCTCTCCGTGGTACTCGCTGGGGCGCTTTCCGTGGTACTCGCTGGGGGGCTCTCTGGGGTTGGATTGTTCACGGGTGCTGTGGTCGAAGCAATGCAGCGAATTAAGAACAATTATTGTGATTCTTGAAAGGTACATTCCTGCGAGCTCTACTTCCAAGCACTTCCTCAATAGAATGTGCGAATGGGACATGGCTTTCCCTAGTTATTAAAGAAGTTTTCTGAGAAGAGGGTTATAAGCGGAAAAATCATCGACAGCTCTACATTCCAGTGATTTCCGCATTAATGGACTCCGCCTGCCTCGGAGAACGTCTCGAAGAATAATCATCCTTCAAGACTAATTATACCAAAAGAAATCTAGGTGATTACGATCAAGATGCAGATAGTTCGGTTGAATATCTACTTCGAAACTTTCAAAGCCTTCAAGGTGAGGTGAATTTCTCGTAGTCGAAGCTCGTGCTAGCTCATGGAGGCAACCTTTAACTACTTGAGGTCACTATCACCAAACTCTAAGCACTGAAGATAAGAATGAATGAACGAACAGTATGCCCGTTTATTTATAGTTTGTCCACCAAGACAAACTGTTGTCCCTCGAAGGAGAGACTCTCTAACTCCATGAGTAACGTCTGTGACGGGCATTTTTTCAGTCTAGGTCTAGACTGAAATTATGATTTTGATTTTATGATCAACAAATTATCGGTGATTGCTAGTATGATCGAACTTCCCGAAACTCGCGAGTGTAACGAACCCCAGACCGTTACAGACCATGAAAGCACTCAGAACTTTGTTTGATTGATCAAATGTGTAAGTTATTAACATGGTAGAGGGAAGATTCTTCCTGGAAATTATCAGAAAATAGAAATTTTTATCAATAAAACAAAGTTCTGGATGCTTCTATGGTCTGGAATGGGGCTACTTTAACGCGCGAGTTTAGGGTAATCGTAATCATAATTATCGTTATAATCACCGGTCGTCATTATCATAGTCACCCGAAAATAATGTCCGTTGTGATATCGAAAACTTGGAAAAAAATGATCAAAAAAATGATTTCGAGATGATTGAGGATATGATTACGCCGTGATCATGATTATGATTAAGAGCCAATTGTAATCTCAATAAAAAGGAAGCTCATCACTGGCTAGCACAGCCCGCACGAGTATTTTCTCGGATATTGAAGTCGATTTGACTTCTCATGTCATATTACCAGCTGTTCAGAATGATGAACATCTCCTAGATACATGTATTCACATTCTAATGGTCATTTCAATTTCATGGGAAAATCCCTTCCTCGTAGTTCGTCGCGTCGACGTCATAGGCCGTATCATCGTTGTTTTTTTTCCATAAAATCTAGTGAATCTCAACTCACGGTAACCTATAGGCGTTGATGGCATAGGATTAGTTGGAATGATGAGGCTTGAACCAGTATCGATGAAGCCTGGTTGTATATGGTTCTCTCCACAGGGCGGACTGAGCGAGCCCGGCCCAGCGCAAGGCGCTGCCACGTGAAGCAGTGCACAGAGGATGATGCAGAACATCTCGTCACGAGGAACAGAAGAAGTCTGAGAAAAGAACTTCAGAATCGCGTAATGTCGAGATTTGTGAGGTTCAGTGATCACAGAGCGTTGTCTCGTGGCGGTCCGAAAGATCGAGGTGGATTTTTAGATCGTCGTTTCTTAGTTTATGTGACAGTCCACCCGATAACTAGCTAACCTGACCTTCCTAGTTAAGAGCAACTGCTATCTCCGATTTCACGTTTCCCTCGCTCCTGAGCCGGCCGCTCAGTTATTAATCGTCGGCCTGCGAGTAGTATTCCTCCTATCACACAATTTTAAGAATTTTGACAATGAAGCGATCAAAAGCTGGCGGCGTTAGCGGATTCTCTTTTCTCGCTTCTGATTCGAGTTCGCCTCATAACCAGGGGAATGAGAACCATGGGAATCATTTCAGAAATGGCTTTTCACTAGATCTGCTTTCCACTAGAACGTCAAACAGCGTCCAGGTTGAACTGATCATGTTCCGGTTTTCTGAGGAAGGCGGTATATACCCAGAAGATTTGACTTTCCGATTCCTGTGACAGTCGGATCTCGAGAAGGGGTCTCCGATGGAGATTCGTGACCCTCCCCTGAAATTCAAGAAATCCGGGGGCAATAACGGTTTCATTCGGTCACGGAGCGGCGCAGAGGAAACTGGTTTTGAGCAAAGTGAGCATGCCTTCGAGCTTGACTTGGGATATCTCACTCTCCGTATGCTGGCAGTCCGATTCCTGTTGTGTTGTTCCCATGGGCTCATTACCAGAACAACGAAATTCTGATTGTTTGGTTCCACTCAAATCGAATCAGGTTGACACTGTCATTGGAAATAGTGCATTCGAAACCCCGAAGTTTGGAGCAGAGGTAGCGTAGAGCAGTCGAGAGAGCCCAAAGGTCACCGAAACGGCCTAGATCGTCAACGAGCTAGTTCTGGTTTTTCGGAGACGGTGCCGGAATACTCCATCGGATTCCATACACTCCGCAACACCCAGTACATCTGACCAGGCAGCATTCCGACAGTATCGGTTGATATGTTGGACGATGTCCCGAAAGCTTCACGAGATGCGCGGCACGATCTCGTGCAACGCGGGAGTTCCACAAGATGTTTATAGAGAATGATTCCGGTCACAAATGTCACTTGTGCGATCGAGTTTGGTGTTCAGATGGCCGATTACTTGAGAGATCGCTCTCCGGATGCGGTCACTTCTATGTTTAGCCTCTGTGGTAACTGCTGCGAAACTTCCCGGCACAACAAAATTACATCAATGGGTAGGAGTAATGGGTATGAATAGAGATTGGACATTTATGCACTGATAAACTGAAAAAAGGGCAGGCAAATAGGCACTCAAAAATGCCGAAATAGGCATGAAAATTTGAAAAAATGGCACTTGCAATCAGCAAAAAAACGAAAGGAAAACATCTTCGGGGCGGTTCAATGTATCGTGTTCTCAATTAATTGTTCGGCTCATCCCTGTTACACACGGAAATCAAGGGCAGCATCGTGTTCTCTGGAATCAGACGATTGCCTTCGATCAGAAAACAACATTTTATGTAGCGAAAACGATCGCTCTATGTTCACACTGACCAAAGGAGCAGTGAAAGAGGAAACCTCGGTAACTGTGAGGCCCTCTATACAAGAACTTGGGGTTTCCCCTTTCAAAATGCGTTCGATTTGCACAATGGTTTCTAATCCTACGTTACATTGAAGGATCCTTTCTTTGTCCTTCAGTCTCTGGCCTACCAGCCTCTCTGTATCGTTGGTGCTCCTCTTCACATCTTGGAGAATCGAAATTGTGGAATGCAACGATCTGGATGAGCTCTCGAGGCTCTCGAGGCTCTTTGATAGAGACGAGTTTGCGGCGATGTAAGCCAGATGATTCTTCAGCTCTGGTTTCTGCATCAGCTCTTTCGATCTCCCGATCGAAGCAGCTTCCGACTCGTCATGCGCTCAAGTTCCTCGTAATGGCTCGCATCGTACACTGCGGCTGAGATCCACCTACCCCTGCGCGTTATGAGGGGCTCTAGAGGTAAAGCAAGATTGGGCGCTGTCCCGTAAAAGATGCGCTTTCTTGACGGACACTTCAGGAACACTTTCTTCATCTTGAGACCAGGCTGTCGACATCTGGAAAGGACACTCTGATCTCCTCACAGATGCGGTGCATGGCGTGGGCCAAGCAAGTAACGTGCGTTTGCTTCGGGAAGAATGTTTTGAAAGACTCGCCCGCCTTTTTCATATATGCGGCTGCATCGGAGACAAAAAGGAGAACTCTGTCGCGGTGAACTCTTTAAGGCCAGAGCAAATTGAGGGCGTTCATGAATGCTCTCCCGATCGTCGTATGGTTTGTCCTTTCGACAGCCTCTGACACAAGCAGAGAAGATTTTGAGAGATGGTCTGCTGTCATTGGCCCAATCACTGTATTCTCAACGTATTGACCCTCTGTATCTGTAGTCTCTTCGACTGAGACCCAGATCGGATCGTCGCCGACAGCTGCTCGTATTCTGATGAGAGTACTCTCGTCAAGCTTCTTGAGGTATCTACTCCTAAGCGTTGTGTAATCGGGAAAAGAACACCATAAAAAAAAACAATAATGTTCGCTCGAAGCGTTTTAATCACAAAAGTTTCATGATGAAAGCTGGTTATGAGTTTATAATATATACGAGTATATATATATAATATATACGAGTTTATAATAAACAATTGGGTACAAGGATGTTGGGATGTTGGGGAATTGGGATGTTACAAGCTTATAGAAAGAAAAAAATGGTCGCCCCAACCGGGTCTTCTGTTCCGAAGGAGACGGAGCGAACCAGTGGCGGGAATATTCTAGAGAAAAAGTCTGTGTCCGCTCTGGCCTACGTATTTTTATTTATATTTTCCATCTCGACTTTTAAGAAGGGTAGACTAGAGGGAACGGCTCGACCAATGATCAACAAACATGACGGAAATCGCGCCATTGACTCGATTCGTGACTTGGGGCTTCAGGTGGAACCAGACTTGAGCTGGCAGCACTTGAAGGGACTCCGTCAGAAACACTTAACAGGCCTGGTACTATCTGGAATCCCGTGAGAAAGTTTGGGATCTTTCTGTCGAGAGACTTTGACGCTTCCTGGCCCCTTCGGAACTCGAGAAGAAAAAAAGAACAGAATGTTGTGGTCTCAAAGCGGTTCCTGTTTTGCATGAGCTCTCATCTGAACACTGTATCGAACATGTCTTCCCAGCTACACGATATCTGATGTCAAATATGAGTGCTCCATTGTTCGACCCAACACCTCCTCCGCGGATCACGCAATGAACAGGTCGTCAAAATTTGAGCAAAGCGAGCGTCGACTGTGGCGGCTACAACGTAGGTTCGGTCCGAGATGGTTGCGGCACTCCTCGAATGAGATCAAAGAAGAACTCGGCGAAAGTAATCCACACTATGCAGCACGACGTTCACGTCTCTCGGAAGTTGTCCATTCCCGATTTTGAGAGCCACTTGCGTAAATATTCCCCCCAATTCTTCGACGACGACCCAAGGCAGAACGAATACCCTTTTGCGGTGCCGGAATGTCCAGTGGGGTGCGGCTTTGCTGTAGGCAGCAATGAAGCGATTTATCAGCTCTGGAATAGCTTGAGGTGGGAGACTTGCCGGCAGGATCATGCTGCCGTTATTCGATAGGTTGGCGTATGCGATGAGATTGATCCGACACGCAAATTCGCCGAGCGGATAGATGGCGGTGGGCGGAAGTTTGTGCTTCGTGACAAAGTTGATCATTCTCTTGATTCCCATTTCGTTGAACACCTTTGTGGCGAAAACATTAGCACGGACGACTTTAACAGGATTGCTGACTTTAGATCCTTTGCAAGGACTGAAAGGACGGCTGAAGAAAAGCGACTCCGCGGATGGACGCCTGCCAGCGATTGTCAGTTCCAATGCGTTGACTAAGAGGAGCAGCATAATGCTCATGGTCAGAACTCGCACCATCCTTCCCTTTTATTGAGAACACGAAAATTCCAACTAATGGGATGTGAACATGGAGACTCCGGGACGGGTCTAAACCACACAACTTGTTGCTCTCCCAGCCGTTCTGGAGAATGAAGATTCACGTGTGTCATCGGCCAGGCCGAGGGTATCGGCAGAATCGGATGAAACTAGAATAAATGAAGCCACCTGATAAATGGCATCTAAATGCGTTCGCTTCGCATCGTCAATCTGGCTAGAATTGTTCAAACACTGGAAGCTGAGCCTGCGGTGAAAAGAAAGTTCTCTCAAGTCATCTATCGCATCCAGTCCTTATTTGCACAGATGCCATCGGCCGTGCAAGATATCATATTTTTCAAATGCCTGGATGGCCGATCAGGCGGGTATTTTAGATTCAAAAATCTCTCATTGCTCTCAGAGGCAGCCATCAGGTCGATAAACAAAGGGGTATGGAAGAGCTTCGCAACCTCGCGGAAGAAAGTGACTCACGCGGTATCTAACGGTATAATATAATGCTTTGTGGTTTGGGCCGAGTTTTCCAATGCACACAGGGTGGGTAGTAGAACGATTTCTGCGAGTGGCGTATCTCGATGGAATTCTGTTTTTTGGGGTTTTCGACGATCGTTCCCGATTTAAAATCAAATTTTGAGGCCGGTCATCCATCGGGCATTTTATTCTGAAATGCGTCGTTTTCAAGAAAAACACGAAAATTACTTTTCGCGCCTCCCATTGAGAAAGCGGATGAACTGAAGGTTTTCGAGCACAATTTTAATGAAATTATGGTTTTTCGGGTGCCTGAGAGGCCTATCCGATGAAAAATCGAATTTTAGGGCCGGTCATCCATCGGAGATTTTTCTCTAAGACGCATTGTCTCTCAGAGAATCGCGAAAAAACATTTTACACACCACCCTGTATATGTATGCATGGTGAATATTTTGTGAATTCCTAATGCTTTGCACGTATTTGCTTACATAGTGCTTTCAACCAATTATCTTCGGGATTTTCATTTCACTGAGAGCGAAATATTTTTCCGAGAGTTGATCGACCTGCTCGGATCATAGAATCATGTACCTTTGTGCAATCGTCATCTGGGGGTCAGCCGCTACAAGTATCATCTCTTCCTTCCCCATTGTATACGAGGAATGCGGGGGAATGACGACCGTGCGAAGAATGGAGAACAGGGACACGTCGGTCAAAGGGGCTGTGGCGACGAGCACGGGGACAACAATCAAAAAATGAAGGCAACCTTCCCTTTATCGCGAGCAAACTAAGACATGCAAGACGGAAACGGATAGAGTGGGCGACATCGAGTAGAAAGTAGTGAACATAGTGTTGCGCGATTGAGGGGTGCGGGTAAAGTCTCAGAACAACGTAATGCGTTGTTCTCGCGATAAAGGGCAGGTTGCCGTCAATTCTTGATTGTTTTCAGCGTGTACTTACCTCTGCTCGTCGCCACAGCTCCTCTGACCTACGTGTGCCTGTTCTCCATTCGACGCACGGTCGTCAGTACCCCGAGAACCTCATTTTTTCAAACTGGAATGAGCTCCCAATTGATCTCAGGTCGGTGCCCTCCTTTTGCCGTTTCAAGAGGTTATTACACCTCCACTCCCCCGACCGCGATACTTCGGTCACGCACAACTATTGTCTATTCATCTTGCTTCCGTTATTATCACATATGCAGTCGAAGCGTGTCTGTGACATTTATTTTTGAATCAATGAATACGTGACTAGTTCGGAAACGGAGCTGGAGAGGAACTTTTCCGCGGTACGAATTGGTGCTGCTTCACAATCGCACAATTTTTTAACGGAGGATCCGTTAATTGTCTCGCTCTGGCGCTTTTGTTTGTTCGAACGTTTGTGATCTCGCGACCAGGGGCATTTCGGCCAGACAGCTAACATCTAGTACTAGTTGGTGGAATGGTCCGGACTCCGGAGTGGCTCAAATTGCCTGAGAGCGAACAGCCGATATCGCAGCCGCGCACCGTTGGCACCGCCGTGGATTCAGTGAAGGGAGAATATCTCGAGCTCACCTCATTGTGCCGCATCACGGCTGATGACCATGTTGATTGATGCGACAACCTGTTCCAGTTCAATGTGAAACACCTCGGCGGCTGTTACTTCCGTTTCCAGCGGATCCTCGTCGAGCAGTGCGGTCATCTCTCCGTCGAGCTCTCTGATCCGCGCGAGGTGTTGGGTCACGATCTCCAAGAGCTTCTGAACAGCCGAAAAGCAGGAGACCGCCGTCATGTTCGACCTTACGCGCATTTTGGAATATGACACCTGAGCATTGTACTGTATCAAGTTATTGACACTCCGTGCCGACGAGCGTCGGCATCGGACATCTCGAAGCCAACGTTTCGATGCCGACAAGTTGATGTACACATGTGAAGCACACATCTCTATACCATCATATTGATGCCGGTCAACTTGATGCTGGACATTCCTATGAAATATTTCTCCGGCAGCATTCATGGTTGATTTTTCCCTCCTGACAAACGAATTCAACTTCTGCATGTGGGACCTGAAAACATCTTTCGTCGGTAATTCAAGCACGTTATCTTTCGCTAGAGAGCTCGATTAAGACAGTCTGTTCCAAACTTGCGCGAAATGTGCCACATTCAACGTTTGCCAGCAGAGCACGTCAATTGAGCTCGACGTACCACCCATGCTCCCTTGCATCGCAGAAGAAGCGTACGTTTCAAACACTTATACTTTTTCTGACTGATTGTCTGCTCTCACTGACAGTTCCTGTTGCCGCTGGGATTCGGACGTGCACGACGTGGCGCTGTCTGGCGGTTGCCTGAGCGTAGCGAGCGGCACGCGCCAGCAGATGCCTGGAAGCTAGCGCACCGAAAACATGTTGAAGTTACTGCGATGGTTTGTTGTCGCTTTGTAGTTTAAGTCGCTGATCATGTTTTCAAAAAATACCCGTTTCAGTTCTAAGAGCCCAAGCGATCTCTCTCCGTGGAGTCTAATCGGTGACGTCGAAATAGTAATTTGGTCTAAGCCGGCAAAGACGACGAAAAGTCAGTTCCAATTCAACTACCACGTGGTGCCCCTCGCCGTCCGCCGATGCTGTCCTCAACAATCTGGCCAGAGTTTTTGATGGCCGCGCTTGACAACGGATTTTCTTATCACGATTCGTTTACGGTG
Source organism: Neoseiulus cucumeris (assembly GCA_021527715.1). Lineage (NCBI taxonomy): Eukaryota > Metazoa > Arthropoda > Arachnida > Mesostigmata > Phytoseiidae > Neoseiulus > Neoseiulus cucumeris. The sequence goes on along the minus strand of JAJSRV010000029.1, from coordinate 72,667 downwards.
AGTTTGTGCAGTAAATTGTTATTTGACTCCTTTAATGTATTATGTTTTCTTCTTCATCGCCTTGTTCTGAATGTTTCCGTTCCTTTTTTTTAGATATGTCTGCGATACTTAAATGTCCGACGTGATGGCATGTATTGCCCTCCTGATTTGTCGCCGAGCGGAGTTTTTAGTCGAATTCTTCTTCGGGTAGAACGCGCCTCGCGCGATCTCCCAAACCAGCTGCTTGTCCGGATCGTGCGCCTGCTCTGGTTGGCGTGAGGTGCCGTTTCGGGCGGTGTCTCGCAATTCGCGAGGGAGGTCTGGCGCCGGCCCCCGGACGCTTATAGACGACTTGGTCTTGCCTCGCCGTCTGCGGTATGAAGTCCCGCCGGCGTCTGCGGGTTAGGACTTCGAGGCCCTTCTCGAGGTGGACGCGGCCATATCCACCGAACGTGTTGCGGTTGTTAACGGACACGAACGCATCGTTCCGAATCTTCAGAACCCCGCCTGCCGAGATCGTTTTTGCTCACAATCAGATTCGGACACAGCGTTGCGGGCAGTCAGGCAGTCGCTCGGGCTCTCGCAGAAGGTTCTGAAACTTCGACGCTGTCATTCGCAGCTGCTGGTCCGCCTACGGGAATCCTTTACTTCGCTACCGCCACAGAGTCCGCGCACCGAAATGGCCGAGGAAGCCGCCGAAGAGACCAGCGACATCGAGCTCGCAATCGAGGAGGCCGCAACCGAGGATGACGCCGACGAAGACGAAGGAGAGCTCAAGGATGTGAACGGAACTGCGAGCGCGTGTACTTCAACCGATACCGACGCTGTCGATGTGACCGGTCAGGCCGACGTCTCCCGACCAACGGCTGTGGTGCAGACCAATCTGGCGAAAGGAAACAGCAGTGAAATAGAAGCGAAACTTACGGAACCTCAAACAATGGAAGAAGCACTCTCCAGCGAAGATGCAGAAAACTGGAAATCGGCAATGCGCGAGGAAATGCAAGCCATGAGGAAAAATCGAGTTTGGACGCTGACAAAATTGCCGGAAGGTCGTGAGTCCATACCAAACCGCTGGATTTACAGATACAAGACCAACGCGAAAGGAGAAATAGAGCAGAGCCGTGCGAAATTAGTAATCAAAGGATTCAGACAAAAAGAAGGAATGGAATTCAAGGAAACTTTCTCCCCGGTGGTTCGGTTTGTTACCATTCGACTCCTCCTGGCCATCAGCGCAGAAAAGAACTACTTTCCGACAGGACATTTGGACAAGTTGCCAACGATTGCATAAACAAGCCTTACTTTAAAGCATAAACAAGCTTTTGAAAATTTCGTACGTCGATAAGTCTCGAGAAAGCAGTCGGTAACGATGATTGAATGTAGGGAACAAACCGCTGCAGTAAAACTTATCACCTCGATTATCCCAACCCTTATCCTAATCCTTTCAACCATCGAGACTTCACCCTCGGTTGTGTAAAATCCTCAGAATAGACCAAACGGGGTTGTCAAGGTCAGTCCCGGAGTGAATAGCCTCTTCATGATTATTTTGGCTTGGCAGGCGTCTGGATCCGAGTTTTGATTCGAAAATCGGCCGCAGAATCCATGGTGGGGGGCGCACCGTCCCCGATGGCGCCAAAACGCAACGGAGGAGAATTTCGAGCTTAAAATTGTAACGGGCATTTCTGAAGGCTGTGGCTACCTACTATCAAAACAATTTTTCGACTGCGATCCGTCGGGCCACGAACTTTTTGAACACTTTGGTATCGCATACCGTATTTATTCTAATTACCGGGCACTCTCTTATCAACGGGCACCCTCGGGAGCATTTAAGAAAATAAACGGGCACTCTCCAATGAACGGGCACGCTCTATGCGACGGAGAGGGCAACCTTTCCGTGCGCTAGTCGCTAGTGCACGGAGTATATCGCGATTCTTCCACCGCCGCACAGTGGGACAAAACGGCATTTTAGGTGGAAAAAATTCATGTCGGCGGTTTCGGTTGAAAATTGGGATTCATGATGTCCGATGGCTGGGTAATCGAGAACAAAACTTAGTTTTGAGAGGAAGATCGCTTTTGGGGTGGAACGAGCATTCAAAGCAACGTCAAAGTCGACCCGAGGTTTGGCGCCAAAAATAGTTAGAAACGAAATCTAAACAGTGGGGTGGAACAACTTCTGGTGATGGAACAAATGATTAAGAGTGACTTGGAACACTGTCTCCTCGTCACGACAAACCCATTTTTTGGAAGTTATGAGGCCTCTTGATTTCCCAATGCGACAAACAAAGTATCCTCTCAGTTCGCTGAAAATCGGCCACATTCATGAGTCTCGAACCGTGATGCTCCACTTTGCTCCAACCTAATTTTTTTTTTAAATGATCCTCGACCCTTCCTCTTTCCGAATTTATTTATCGCATCTTGCGGAAATTTGCGGTAATCGAGATATGCCGGTTTTTCCAGACGTCTCGATTACGGTGTGTCGTAGACAGTTCTTCAATGACTGGGCAGCTGCTCGCGGAGTAGTTTCGCGAAGTCAGATTCGGAAGCCTCGGAATGAGCTCACACGTTACCTTATATTTCATACAAAAATCTATTATCACTTTCTTACCGTTAACAGCTTCCGTAGCCAAATAAATATCAGACAGCGCATCGTCATCTCGCAGGTTCGCGAGATGTTTCGATAGCAGCCGATTTCTCCGCGCGGGACGGTTAAAACTGTCTCAAATTGTTTGATGTGGCCTTTGAATTTGTTTTTCCTCACTTTTGGAGCAATTCAGACTCGTTACCAACGAAAAATAATTTTTTCCACCTAAAAAGCCATTTTGTCCCACTGTGCGCCGTGCACTGTTCCAAAAGCGACTCGGAATCTCAGTGAGGAGCACGTTGCAGAGCGGATTTCAGGCGATTTTCCCTACAGGTATCGGATGGATCAGCCAACCCAAAGTCGCGATGTCGCCACACGTAACAAATCCTACACGGCAGCATTCAAGCTGGAACTGGTTGAGTTTTCAGAAAAACATTCGAAAAAAAAGCTGCAGAAAAGTTCCGAGTGTCTCGCAACCGGGTGCAGGAATGGGCGTCGCAGAAAGAAAGACTCTCAAGTGCAGATCCGACGGGGAAGAAGCTCGAGGTTGGTGGTCGTCCGTTGAAAGATGAGACGATTGAGGAAAAAGTGTATCATTTCCTCGCTGCGCAACGCTCGAAGCAGGTCAGAGTCAGAGTCACACTGGCGATGATCAAGAAATACGCCAAGAGTATATCCACTCACAATTTCCATGCCAGCGAGGGCTGGCTACAGAAGTTCATGAAGCGCCACGAACTCTCGTGTCGCCGGCCAACAACTGTGTGCCAGAAAGTACCGATGGATTAGGAAGAGAAGTTGATCAATTTCATCCTTTATGTTGCGAAAATTAGGAGAGAGCATCCCTACGAGCAGATTTATGCTTCTGACGAAACTGCTGTGTTCCTAGATGCATCAAATAGTGTGACAGTGTGTGTTCCAGGCTCAAAAGATACGCCAGTCTTATCAACAGGCCATCGTAGGGCACGCATCACAGTAATGCTCACCGCAAGATCGGATGGTTTGAAGTGTAAGCCGTTCGTGCTTGTTAATAGGAAGCGATTGGATACGAAGATCATTGAGGAGTTCGGTCGCTAGTTAGAACTTTGCTGGATGGGGACGACATGGATGAATAACGAAACCACGCTGCTCTACCTCCGGAAAGTTCTCGGAAATTCGCTGTTCGGACGGAGACTCCTCACCTGGGACAGCTTCCGCAGCCATACGAGTCCCGCGACCATGGAGCTACTCAAACAGCTGCGAATAGACACGGCGATCGTCCCTGGCGGCTGTACCAAATTCGTGCTGACCGCGGACGTTACGTGGAATGCACCTTTCAAAGCAAGAATTCGTCAACAATACGAGGAGTGCGTGGCTTTCGCCGAAAAACATATGACAAGAAACAACAATCCGGCCGCTCTGACCGAATCCACTGTTTCAGACCTAACGGACCGCTGACGTCAAGTCTCGACCGGCTAACTCGAGCTCGTTCCTCAGAAGGACATCAATCATCTGTTGAAGTCGAGCTTCATGTAGTTTTTCCGGACGACGATGTCGAAGCCGTTTCGGAGGAAAGCTCGGAAATTTTGATGGACGGGAGCTTGCTCGTGCGCGCGCTCAGTGGCACAGAGAGTGAATGAGATTTGTTGGACATCTTGTGATATGAAGAACTGAATAATATAAGTGGCTGGTGAGTCCACATAACGATCTCAAGCATTGTTTTCTGTTTCCGAAATCCATCTCGATACATCGTACGTCTCCTCCCAACAAACTTCAGCCGGGTTGATCGAAAAAATGAGCGGGCTTTCTTCAATGAACGGGCACTCTATAATAAGCAGGCACGCCGCGGAGATGTTGAAAAATGAGCGGACATGCCCGCTGATGTCGAATTTGATTGTTCCGTGGAGCGACCCGGCATCTCCTTTATGCAGGACTCATCTTCAAATGTACAGGCCGTCGTTTGTGCAAAGGGACTTTCGATTGTGAGAGCTATCACATTTCTGGGGAATGATGTCCAAGATGGATGCGTTCCCCCCTGGATGGGATTAAAGCAAAACTCTGCGAAAATAATTCACACTATGCAACGCGAAGTTCACGTCTTTCGGAAGTTGTCCATTCCCTAGTTTGAGAACCACTGGCAGCACTGTTTTTACCAGATCGCTGACGTAGACCCATGGTAGGATGAATGTCTTCTTGTGGTGCCGGAATCTCCAGTAGGGTGCGGCTTTGCTGAAAGCAGCGAGGAAGCGACTGATGAGTTTTGGAACTGTTTGAGGTGGGAGTTTCGCCGGCAGGATCATGCTGCTGTTCCTCGACAGGATGGAGTACACGAGGTGGCTGATCCGACACGTGAATTCGCCTATCGGATAGATGGAGTCGGATGGGACTTTGTGCTTCACAGCAAAGTTGATCATTGTCTTGATTCCTATTTCGTTGAACAGCTTCGTTGCGAACACATGAGCATGAACGACTTCGACCGGATTGGGGATCCTCGTCCCCTTGCAAGGACTAAAAGGACGGCTCCAGAAGAGCGACTCCGCAGATGGACGCCTGCCAGCTGCGATCGCGATGCTCAGTTCTAATGCGTTGACGAAGAGAAGCAGAATGATATTCATGCTCGGAACCCGTAACATCCTTTCGTTCTATTGAGTACAAGGGAATCCCAACGAACAGAATCCGAGTCTGAACCACCTAACGTCTTGGATGTTGCCCTCTCAGCCGTTCTGGAAAATAAGGATCCACGTCGGTCACTGGCCAGACCGAGAATATCTAGATGGAATCGAGAGAAAATCGAATGAACGAAGCCACCTGAAAAAAGGCGTCTGGGTTTTGATGCTTTTGCTTCGCGTTGTCAATTCAGCCAGAAGTGTTCAAACACTGGAAACTGAGCTTATCGTGAAAAAAAACTCCGTCCAGTCATCCATCGCGTTTCATCTTTGTTGCCACAGCTGCCATTGGCTGCGCAAGAAATGTGTGTTTTTCTAAAAGATCGAGTGCCAGTCAGGGTGGACTGTCGAAGTCTGAATCATTTTCCATTGCTCTCGGAGGATCCCCCGGTTCTGAAGTTCGCCGTCCATTCGATAACGAGGCGCTTGTGTAACAAGTTTTGTTCCGCACGGGAAGCGGCGTCCATTGGGGTCTTCTACTCTGTGAATGGGGCCGAGTTTTCTTCAAAATGTACTTCAAACCAATGCGATTCATGTTGCATATTCTGTAGATTGCCAGAGCTTGCACTTATTCGCTGGAAGATTTCATTTCACTAAGATCGAATGATTGGGCCGAAGGTTAATTGGTTCTTTACGTTCAGGCGGGTAGCGGGTTATCACTGAACTTAAACATAGGGATGACGAGGTCAGCGAAAATTATGCCGGCGTCATTTATGGGTCTGCGATAGCTGGAGTGGGTACAGATGGAATCATTTGGACCCGCGAGCGTAGCGAGCGGCACGGGCAAGCAGATGCCTGGACGCGAGGACGGTGAATGTCCATTATCTCGAAAACCCGCGATCTTGAAAACCCTCACCCTCAATCTGGCTTTCGGCCAAAGACAGCGAACCTCCTATGCGGAGCGCGGAGTACGGGACACGAAACGAACACGTCTCAAGCGTATTTCCTCTGCGCTCCTCCGTGACCGAATAAAGCGGTCATTTGTGCGGATTCCTCATATTTCACAGAGGGTTCCGAGTATCTGTCAGAAATTTCCTCCTCGAGATCCGAACGTCACAGGGATTGAACGAGAGATTCTCCCGGGAATTCAGAACCTTCTGAGGAACAGATCTAGTTGGATCAGAACGCTGTTTGCTGTTGGAATTTTGTGACAAAAAACCTTCGCATGGATGATGAAGTTCAGGCATTCGGTCCCCTCAACCGAGACGCTTCCGAGTCAAACGATGGGGAACTTCTAGTCTAGATGATTTCAACTGCCACAGCTGCAGTTACCGTAGATTTAAACATTACGACCGCCTCATCTTTTTAGATGTTGATGACAGTGCAAATCACCCTAGACGTAAATAACGCATGCGCGAGAGTCCATGAGAACAGAGTCGAAATGCCGGGCGACACGGCAAGAGCCGAGTGCCAGAGGCTGAGAGATGAACGTTGTGTCGACCGCTAAGGTGATCCTTCCTACTTCAAATCCTAACAACAGCGGTGGGATTTTCGGAACGAGGCAGGACTCGGATTGGGAGTGCAAGGAAGGACACTACACCGAAAGTTGTGCGGATCGGCAGCTAGGGTGAGTGTGCATGACGGGACAAGTCTTAAAAGGCCCACGGTAGAGTTGATCGTTCACCAGAAATAGTAGATATCCTAAAGCTAGCAGATGGCGGACCGAGAGAAGGATTTCATCCCCTTTGATGCGGATGAGCCGAAGATTTTCTTCCGGAAGTTGCAACGCATGGCGGACTCCGGAGAATGGTCAGCAAAGAAGGCTTAAACGAAAGCCTTGGTTATATATATCCGAGAATCATGAGTGGGTCGCTACAAAGATCGAGTCAACATAGGAGGGTCGGATTCATCCCGCAGGGCCTGATGCCGCACCGAAATACCCAGATGTCAAGGAGCTTGAGACGACGTCGTTGGCGTTGCTGGATCCGGCGAGCCCAAGACAACTGCTGATGGACCGCTTTGAGCGAGTCAAGCTGACGGTTGGAAAGTCGCAGAGTCGTCGAGCTCTGCACGATTCTATGGGTATATGGCTTCGAGGATAAACCTGAAACACGATCTGGCAGTCCTCCATGATGTATCGATGAACGAAATCACGGATGACCGAGAGAAGGCGAACTCGCTCTGTGACACGTTTGGCCGTACCTACAGGACGGGCGGTACTCAGCTTCCTGCTAGCGATGCCGTCCTTTGCCCTGGTGGTATCACCTACCTTGATGATGTTGATCTGTCCGAGGATGTAATCTTCGACTGCCCCGGAGGTGTACACCCTAGGTATAAGAGAACACAAGCTGTCAACCATACACACGCAGATGCTGGCTCGGGTTATCGCTGTAACCGGGATCAACAGGTCGCTTCCACAAAGTACCTAGGAGTTATCCCAGATTCAAAGATGACCTGGTAAACACACGTCGCTCTCCTGTTGCCGCCGCGGCTCTCCTAAAAAGACTCAGCTCCTCGGTCTCTATCCGAACATCCATCACCATTTACGAAGCTCTGCTTGAATATCATCTGAGATGCTGCACTCTAGCCCACAAATGCACATTCGCTACACCACTCTCTAAAATCGAAAAACTCCAGAATGCGGTAGTCAGACATATGTATTACCAAGACTAGCAGACGCATACCAGCAGAACCGCTGTACGAACGCACTGGAATACTCCCACTAGAGCTACTATACGTTCAGGTCCCAATGTCAAACTGCCTGATTAGAAACGCCGATCAAACTCTAGATTCGATCCAAAGATCAATCCCTCAACACTCACACAACACAAGACACGCCCGAAAAGTCCGGACTACACATACCAGACTTTACATCACAGAAAAACTCTATACACAGAGATACCTCAGACTTCATAGAGAGTTACAGTCAACCTCTCCAAAATCAGGAAAAGGAAGGAAATGATAAAAAGTTCATCCAAGGACTCAAGGACCCTCAGCTAAGAATACTGAACCAAAACATAAATGCTGCCGGTTTCCCCCCGTTTGTAACTCCAAGTGAAAATTGCGCACCACCGACAGGGCTCTCGCCCTGGTGGAATGTCTCTGTTACTAACTAATGGCAGACTCAGACTAATAATTGTGAACGCCGAACTCCGGAGTCCGGGACAGGGGCGTACCCAGGATTTTTTTTTGAGGGGGGCCAAGACCATTTCCCTATGGTTTTGAGGGGGGCCAAGAGCTGATCATCCTCATCATTGCCATAGAGTCCTATAGGCCAGCCGAAAATTTTGGGGGGGGGGGGGCGGGCCCCCCGGCCCCACTCCCCCCTCGGTACGCCACTGGTCCGGGAATGGATTTTCCGACCTTCGAACAGAATTTCCGTACCCCCAACTTCGGGAAATTATATCTGGGCAGTGGCGTAGCGACCCCTCGTGATGCCCGGTTCGGAACGTTCCTGTGATGCCCCGAAATGAAAATTCGCTGCCTCTTTTTGAAGCATTGTTGTCCCATTTCGGAGGTCGGCTGCCCCATTCTGGAGATTTGTTGCCCCAGATCCCAAACCTGGAGCCTTGATGCCCGGGGCGGACTGCCCCCTCGTTACGCTTCTGTATCTGAGTGACATACGGTCCACTACACGCAGGCTGTGTGCAACCATCAAGCTTTCCAAGACTTGGTTTTCCAAGATTTGGGGTACACCACTAGACCTGTCATTTAACCGCTGTTAATGGAATTGCGGTATCCGAATAACCGAAAATGAGAATCGGAAAACCGCGGTTAAATTCGGATAATAACCGCACTCTGCCCAGTGAGTCTTTGGAGGCGTTAATGAAGAATCTATGTAGCTCTTATGGAACAGTTTATTTTACAAACAACGCGGCTCATCCAGACACAACTAGTCTGAACTTATTTGGCTCTATACTTGAATTTAAGACAGCTTTTGAGAGCTGGGTTCAATGGTTTCTTCTTATTTGAAGAAACGTCTTAACATGAATATGTCGTCAACGCTACTGGCCTCCAATGAGCCACGTTTCTCTCCGATGAGGTTTTTGAGGATACTAAAGTCGCGCTCGGGCTGTACTGAGGTTGGAGCTACTGATCGGAGGGTGTCTGTACACCGTTTGAGTAGGGGTCCGCGTCCATCGGTTTTCAGGTTTCTGAGTTCTTTCCTTAAGTTTCCTTGGCTACAAGAAGGTCCTCTGATCTTTTCACCACTTTGAACGATTTCATCGAATCGAACAACGTGGAATACAAGCAGCAGTTACCCGACTCGAGGAGTTCTCGTGGTTTTCCCCGAGAACATCGCGCATATAATATATCACAATGCCCAATATCTTAGACCAATTCGCGAGCTTATGGACGACTCTGACATACGTAACTTCCATAGTATTAATCGAGCAGGTATGTTAGATCGTTTTTTCGTTGTTCGGAGTAACTCCCTCAGAAGTCGCTTCTCTGTCTCACCAAAATGTGTGCCTCGAACCAACCGGATAAAGTCCATGTTCTCCTGGAGAGTTGCGAGTTTCATGAGAACGCACAATAGAACTGCGATCGAGTTTTTATATACTGGGACACCGGTCTCACCCACCCAGCCCCCTTTTATATGAATAAAAGAGTTATGAATGATATATCATCTGTTCTAGGGGCAAGATTTTCTCCACTCTGAATCACGCGGCGCCAGAGAGCTCAAACTCGAACACGGGACCTCTATGAATCCATTTTGGCAATCTTCTGTACCAAGCAATTGAATTTTTTTGCGAGGCCTGAGCCCGAAAACCGCGGTTAATATCCGCTAGAATTTGCGGTTTTTTCGGTTTTTTAACCGCGGTTTAAAACCGCTGACAGGTCTAGACACAACTCAGGGATATGCCTAGGTCTTAATAAAGTTCACAACTTTCCGAAGTTCTACTCTACAAACTCTGCGAAGAATTCCCTCTCTTCGAACTTCGAGAGCTCTTTCCGTTGATAGTTTTTGGAGCACTTTTTCTGCTCCAAAAGTAGAAAACGAGAACAAAATCTTGTGGTCCTCCGATTTTTATTGTAGGCATACAGTTCCTTGCCAAGTGTTTGTTTCTTCCTGTCTTTCTCGACTAATACCTAGAAATCGGCCTTAAAGATCAACGAGAATGATCTCTTATCTGATCACTGTATCGAACATATCTTCCCAGCTACATACACGATATCTGATGTCGAATATGAGTGATCCGTTGAGTGACCCGGCATCTTCTCTGCATAGGACTCATTTCTAAATGCACAGGTCGTCAAAATCTGAGCAAAGGTAGTATCGATTGTGAATCCTACCACATTCCTCTGGACTGATGTTCGAAATTGATGCAGCTGTCCGTGAATAGGATCAAAGAAGAATTCGGAGAAAGTAACCCACAGTATGCAGCACGACGTTCACGTCTCTCGGAACTTGTCCATTCCCGACTTTGAGAACCACAGGCAGCACCGTTTCAATCAGTTCTTGGAAGGAGGTCCATGGGAGACCGAATTCCATTTTACGGTGCCGAGGTTTCCAGTAGGGTGTGGCTTTGCTGTATGCATCAAGGAAGTGATTGTCGAGTTTCACTATAACGTAAGGTGAGAGTTTCGCCGGCAGGATCATGCTCCCATTCTTCGACAGGATGGTGTATAAGATGAGAGCGGACCGACACAAAAATTCGCCGATGGGATAGATAGCGAGGGGCGGGATTTTGTGCTTCGTGGCAAAGTTGATGATTCTCTTGATTCCTATTTCGTTGAACATCTTTGTGGCGAAAACATTAGCATGAACGATTTCGACCGGATTGGTGAGTCTCGTCCCCTTGCAAGGGCTGAAAGGACGGCTGAAGAAAAGCGACTCCGAAGATGGACGACTCCCAGTTGCGACCGCTTTGACGGAGAGAAGCAGAACAATGTTCATGCTCAGAACTCGCACCATCCTTTGCACTTATTGGAAACACGAAAATTCCACCGAGTAGAATCCGGACATGGAGATTTTGGGACGGAGTCTCGCTACCTAACTCCTCGGATTTCGCCCTCAGCCGTTCTGGGAAATGAGGATTCCCGTCGGTAACTGGCTCGGCCGAGAGTGTCCAGGTGGAATCAAGAGAAGCTTGAATAAACTAGGCCACCTGAAGAGTGTCGTCCGGGCTCTAATGCGTTCGCTTTGTGTCGTCAATTTCGCTAGAATTATTCAAACACTGAAAGCTGAGCCTATTTTGAAAAGAAAGTTCCGTTAAGTCATCCATCGCGCCTCGTTTTTGTTGCCGCAGCTGACATCGGCTGCGCCAGAAATTGTGTTGCTCAAAGAGATCGAGTGCCAGTCAGGGTGGATTATCAATGTCTCAAAAATCTTTCATTGCTCTCTGGGGATCCCCCGGTTCTGAAGTTCGCCGTCCAGTCGATAACGAGGGGCTTGTGTAACAACTTTGGTTCCACACGGGAAGAGGTGGCTGGCGCGGCTTCTTCTCTGTGAGTGGGGCCAAGTTTTCCATAAAATGCATTTCCTACCAATGCGAATCATGATCCATATTCTGTGGATCGCCAATCGCCGAAGCTTGAGGCTCAAGCTAAAGGAGTCGAGCGATTGAAGCTGTCGAATGCTACGCGTTATATTCTAAGGCCTCGGAAATTCCCGGCTGGATGGACGGAATCATCTTACCATTGCCTCAAATGTCGACAATGCATATGTATTTGAGTATACAATGCGACGCGCATATCCGCTCTGCGCCCTCACCTGTCCCTCGGGTTCACTGACTCAGTTTCGAGCGTCTTAACCTTTCCTACTTGGTGCGTTCCCTTCGACGCGCGGCGGGACTTCGAGCGCAACGTGGATCTAAGCGCAACGGAGATTTGAACGCGGAGGCCATTCAGGGTTCAAATTAGACGCAGACTGAATTCAAATTAGCGCGTAGAAACTGATATCACGCTGGGAACGACGCAAGGAGGAGTCAGGTATGTACATAGTTCTGATGGATCTCGCCCGGCTCGTCCGCGTCGCGCGCTCCGCTCGGGGAGACTGTCCGTCACTGACTGAGTGGTGCCGTCAGGAACCTGCACCTTCGAACGGCTGCGGTGAACGTGAACCTGTCATTGTTCATTGGCAGTTCCCATAACATCCGAAACGGACACTTGGCATTTCGCCACGATTGCCGTTCAAAACAGCGCAGTGGATTTCGAGGGATGTACATATCTGCAGTTATCGACCATGTGCAAGCGGAAGTTGTACACGTGGACTCTGAGATGGCGATGATTAAGCAAGTAGAACGAATATTCCCCGAAGCCGTTCTCGGCTGCAATTTCCACTTTAATCAGTTTGTATATCTACGCGTACAGGACCACGGTCCCCTCCGGGACAAGTATCACAGAAATCTGGACTTCGCTTTGAACGTGAGAATGTTCGCAGCCTTTGCGTTCGTTCCCGTCGCCGACGTCCGTTCGTCGTTCGCAACGCTCTTGCAATTCAGTTTTGTTAGAGGAAACGACTGTATGCTTAGGGATTTCATCAATTACATGGAAACCACTTGGATCGGACGTGACAGACATCCGGCAATCATGAAAGCACAGTGGTGGAATGCGTACGAAGCTACCCTTTCCGGCCTGGCTCGCACCAACAACCCGGTCGAAGGTTGGCATGCCGCCTTCGCCCGGAGACTAGGCTTTGCAGCGGTTTTTAACCCCGGTTAAAAAACCGCAAAAACCGCAAGAAAAATGCGGTTTTTAACCGCAAAAAACCGCAAGTGTTATTTCTTATTTATCTTGTCTTCATCTGGCTCCTGAGCCTAGGGCTGAGTTCTGAGTGATGCAAATTGGTCGGCTATGGTCGAATATATGCTTCAGCATTTACTCGTGAGCGAAGGGAATCATGAAAACCATTCTAGAGGCGGCCACCTCTGGGCTTCGTTCCTGAATCCTCCCGCTCGAGAGCCGGCATGTTATCACTTCACATACTCGTCCTGGATCGACAGTTTTGTTTTTTTGCCAGATTTGTTGCCAAGAAACTTGACTATCTATTTTTTGTCGTTGAAATGAGCGCGTGCTGACCGAGACTACCGTGAAATACCGCGAAATCACTGGAAAATCACTTAAAACACAGCCTAAACCGTTTGCGATTAATTGCGGTTTTTAACTGCGGTTTTCGATTCGCGGTTTTCGGTTAACCGTAACCGCGGTTTTCCCAAAATGCGGTTTTTTGCAAAGCCTACCGGAGACTCGGCGCGCCGCGGCGTCTCACATCCAACCTTCTTCTCTTTCGCTGAGATTCTGAAAACGGAACAGGGCCTCACCGAGTGCATCATTACCAACTCGCGCACACAGGGTGTCGCCAAATCATCGAAAAAAAAATAGCGGGACCCTCAAACTCAACTAAGGAGCCTCGTACTCTCCTATTCGGGCGACGACATTTTAGATTACCTTCTCACATGTGCTCATAACATTTCGTTCTAGTCATCGTGTAAGTTCGATATGTAAGAAGAATTATCGAGTACATATACGATTGAATCGATGCCTTTTAAAGTGGAACCAAACGAGAACTGTATTTTCTTTCCTCAAACTTCCCAAGGGCTTCTCGTTATGCGTTAAGGGTCACCTTATACAGAACGAGGGCACCCTGTATGGCCTCCGCTCTAATCTCCGCTGCGCTTACAATTAGATCCACATTGCGCTCGAAGCTCCGTCGCGCGGATAACTATGCCACGCCCAAAGTTACGGTGCGCTCAAAGTTACTATTCGCTCACATGAATGGCGCGCTCAAGTTTGCGTTGCGCTGAAGTCTACGTTACGCCTTTTACGTCGCGCTCGGAACTACGTTGCGCTAGAGTTTACGCTGCGCTCTCATTTACTTGCGCTAAAAGTCACGTTGCGCTCAAATTTTCCGGCACGTTCTAGAGGAGGAGTCTGTGTTCGCTTTGTCCGACATCTGTTAGTTGACATTTTTCTTCTAAACTTCCATGAAGAGTTGACAAGAGGGATCAAAGAGTGACAAATATGACGAAAATCGCCCTTGCCGCTGGTGGAGCGAGGCCAGGATGGAATCATATCTCAGTTCTATAGATTCTCCTCGTTTTTTTTGGAGTCGGAGAATACTATCCGAAGTCATAAGTAAATGAGACAGATAACGACGAATTTCCGATGCGTAAATCTTCAGTCGTCGGGGGATAATCCTGGAAGCTATTGATCAGCGATGACAGACGAACATGATTCTTGGCACCTCGACGACTGCTGTCCTGCCAATAATGCCGAAAATTCCTCATCTGATCACTGTATCTAACATGTCTTCCCGATCACACAATATCGAATGTCAAATATTAATGCTCCGTTGCTCGTCCCGGCATATCATCTGTGGAGGACTCATCTCTCAATGCACTGGTCGTAGGGGACTACCACGTAGTGCTCTTTGGTGTTAGGTCCAAAGTAGATAAGGAACCCCGTGGGTAGGCATTTAACGAGCATTTACGTCGGTATCCGGCCTGGTCAAGAGCGCCCAAGACGAATCGAACGGAACTTCCATGGACGAAGCCACCTAGTGAGTGACATTAGGGTTATAATGTGTTCGTGTGCTCAATCACGCAAGATCTGTTCAAACACTGAAAGTGGAGCCTATTATGGAAAAGAAGATCTGTTGACCCATCTATCGCGCTGCGTCCTTGATACCACAGATTCCACCGGCTGCGTAAGAAATTGTTCGAAGCCTCAGAAGTTCCTCACTGTTCTCAGGATATCCCCCGGTTCGGCAGTTCCGTTTCCGCTCGATAATCACTGGCTTATGATTTCTTCCGGAAGATTTTTTCTTGATGGACCTCGTGATCTTAGGGCAGACGCCAATAAGCTCTACAAATGGTATCACAAAACTGGCTTCGTCGGGTGCAGGACCGTCCACCATAGAAGTCCACGCTCTTGGTAGGGCTCGACAGTCCTCCTATGAATCGAATTTCAGGAGGCTCAAGCATAATCCGGCCGGACTCTGAAAGTGCATCAACAGAACTTGCGGCACGTCTCTGGAGGCGTCCAGGATCCTCAAGAAATTGCGGCTGCGCGCAACATCGCTTATCACTGGTTGACCCCTCAACGATTGGCTCTCTAGAGATTTCTGTATCATTCCTGTACATTTTAGGCATTCCCAATTCCTCTCACAGCAGTTGAACGAACTTGGTAGACTCCTATAGCGTCACGCCGTGATCTTACGAAAATCCAATCGTCATGTGTGGATGGCGAAATCGCCAAATATTTGACCTCCCGAGTATTATCATGCAATGCTCAGGAAATAATAATAATAATATAATAGGAAATAATAATTCCAGTACATGGTTCAGGAGTCGAGCAAAAGCCCTCAAATACAACATTGAAACACTGATATAGGCCAAATATGCATAAAAGACACAAAGCCACGAAATATGCAAATATGCAACAAAATGTGCATGTCATAGAAATCCCAGCCCTACTCGTAACCAAAGAACCCAATGGAAGGACAGCCCGATGGATTCACAAGCTAGCGAAGTTGGACGGAATTAAGCCCGGCAAGAGCTTTGGATCCTGGATGTTCCGCCTAGCGCAAGAGTGAGTAGCGATCATCTTTTTGTCGAACTCGGATTCGACGGGGAGGTTAATTGTGCTCCCGCGAGAGACCAAGAGGATTTTGGCGGAATACCATGACTCGGCGGACCCGGGTGGTCGTGATGGAATCTGGAGAACTTACTTTCGAGAGGTTTACATGGCCGATTATGCGGTTGGAAGTTACGCAATATGTCAAGACCTGTCCGCTTTGCCAGAACCAAGAAACGAACTTCAGACCCATAATAGATGGACTCGAATTCCACACACTGCCTGCACACTGTCCATGTCGACTTCGCAGAGCTTCCTAAAGCAACCCGCTTTGTGAATTGATCTCTTATCCAGTTTTCTTGACAACCTATGTGCTTGTAGTTCATATCAGGGGTGTGCGCCACATCGCGCATCCGCCGGCGCGCCGAGCTTCCCCGCGCGTCGCCGGCCGCGTCTTCCAAAGTCTTTCGACCGCGCGCCATAGACCAGTGCTTTTCGTTTGGACCTTTATCATTGGAACAAAGGTGTCGTTTGACATAGACAATACGAAAACTCATCGCCGAAGCTCTAGCTCAACAATCTCTTCGATGATATAAATGTCAAATGAGAATTCTAATGAAAGAAACTCAATCAGGAAAATACTTTCTCCTCACAATCCGAGTTTGGAGACGAGGGGTCAGAGCACTGAATGTTCCCGTGCACTTTCCGTATGAAGTGCACGTCGCGACTTTCCTTCCACATTCTCGATCGAATTGTTGTTGTTTGCCTTTCCGACCTTGCTTCTGGTTTGACCCCTTCATGGTCTCGCTCGTGTACATGTTCCGATCCATTTTTGTCGCGGAAATCGTAACAGCGAAACGCTCTGAAGTTCTCAGTAAGCAAAGAACCTCTGTTGTTGAGCTCGAGGGTTGCAACATAGGAATCCCTCAGTTCGACCACGGCTCAGTGACTCAATTTTTGTATTCTGCACGGCCGATTCGAAGCTTTAAGAGCTTGTTTCACAACGTCTCGATGGAAACTTGTGAATTACGTCTCAATCATTAACCCTGGGAGGACAGGAACGCCACTTCAACAGCGACCGTCTCTGTTCGTTTTCGGTGAGCCTTCGAGCACACTCTTGGTACGTTTGTGCACAGAGATCGCTGGTCCCATTAAAGTACGTCCTTAACATCTTGACGGAATTTCGCTCGCTGCAACTACGATATCATAACAGTGATGGCGTCCGTTGACGAGGAATGCTCGGTTGTTCTGCATAAGTCAAACACCTCGAAGTACCCATCAAACGTACGGTAATATTGTTGTATCCAACATGGAAGTTGAATTCCCGTGAATCGCCGCCAGCTAGTAGGGCTGCCAGGAATTGAACTGTGAGAGAATAAACGGTGTGGAGCTGAAGAAACCGGCGACTCTTTCGTCGACAAGAATCTTTGAAAAGAAGTCGGAGAAGAAAGTCGCCGGATTGATCTGGAAAGTTTTTCACGGAGTACTTTGGCGAAAAATACGAAACTTTTGCTGTCGGACAAGTTTCGATCTCACCCTCCTCAAGAAGTTACGGACGGCAGAGAAGCGGAACACCAAGGAGGTCGAGGGATGAATTTGGGGGGTT
Organism: Neoseiulus cucumeris; assembly: GCA_021527715.1. NCBI lineage: Eukaryota > Metazoa > Arthropoda > Arachnida > Mesostigmata > Phytoseiidae > Neoseiulus > Neoseiulus cucumeris. The sequence continues at coordinate 55,401 of JAJSRV010000029.1, read as the reverse complement.
TTTGATACCGTTCTCCAACATGACCATGACTGGCGGGTGCACATTGAAAAGAACTCTGATACGAATCGAATGCATTTTGAACGGTTTCGAGGGGTTGAAATTTGACGCTCTGCGAGCCATTTGAAGTTGGAGGTCGAAAAAAAAGGAAGAATCGACTTTGAGATGCTCTCAAATCGCATGCTCGCACTCGATTTTCGAAAACGGGAAAAGACGCGTATTCTCAAAGAGCTATTCAACAAGAAATAGTTCGCCGAAATCGGAGCTATCTTGGCTGAGTTATGGCCAAAATAATGGCAACAATCATTTTGTCCGGGACACCCTGTATATTGCTGTTCTTCCTTTGGATTCCTCCGTGGTGGGGAGCTCCATAAAAGCGCAGTGACCTGTGTAGAAGAAGAATCTTTGACCGTTCAGATAGTTTCGGAAGTAGTGAACGCCTTTTGGAAACGCAAGCTTTTCGTCTCCAAGGTCGAGTGGTTTTTTTTCTGCACCGTTGAAAATGTAGCAATGATATTCGACCGCTCGATATCATTCTGTCAACGTTCTGTGTCAGCACGGCGCACAGTGGGAAATTTCAGCTAAATACGGCAACTTTGACCGATGACAAAACCAAATGATCTCAAGACGGAAATCTTGTTCCAGGCAAAACGAAAATTGACGTCATGTCAAGCGAATCGACAGTTCGCTCCCTCAGGAATGAAACTCGCCGGGGAGCCGGACGAGGAAAATTGCCACATGGCAAAAGTGTCTCATTTTGAGTCGAAGCACTTCATGTCAAGGTTGTCGGAGCGATCCGACATTTTTTTCTAGCACGCTGCTCTTGTCTCGAGATCCGGAGTCAATGCTGATAGATTCGAGGGGAATGCAAACGAGACAAAAATTCTTCTGTTCGGACTTCATCTGCGATCTCGTTTGACGCCAACAATCCATTAGATCCTAGATCATGGTGCCCAAGTCATCCGGCACCACAGAGTGCCAATCGGCAATTTGTCAGAAGAAGCATTAAAGGCGAGATACAAGGAGTGTTTCAGATTGAAATTGGGAAACGCTAGGAAATCTTCGTTCATTATTAAAGTAGGATCCCCCAAGATCTGCTAAGAATAAACGATCCTCTAAAACATTAATAGTTGTCATCATTTCCCTCCGTACTGCTCTCTCACAAGTGGCATACCTGACAATGCGTGTCACATCGTCACATTAACATTGACCCCAACTTCCAGCGTCTAGCTTCCGGCTCCGATTCAGTTTCTAGAAACCGTACCCGAGACCCGAGTTCCTGAAAGCCGTTTTCGAAACCGCGTCCTGATACCAGGCCGCGGACAGACCCCTGGGGGATTCGAAGGAAGAAAATGCGTTTTGCGACAAACTTGGTATTTATTCAGTGTGAAAAATGTAATGCTAACGAGTCAAAAGGTCCAAAAACGTAATCAACGGTTCGAAAGAGGCGACAGGCTCCATCAGTAAAAATCCTCCACTACGCCTTCGGTGGTAATGGCAGCCAGAAGAAGAGAGGCCGCGAAAGCGAGTTTCACGAAGATCCTCATCCTTGCAGGTTTGTATGAGCTCCCAAATAACAACGCGCTCAACTACACGTGGAAGCCGACTCCAGGTCACGGCGAATCATCAGCGAATCAGCATCAGCAACTTTGTTATAATTTTAGGATCGTCCAACAACGAGAACAGGAACTCATTGTCAGTGAGACATGAAAGATCGTTCGCAAGCGGATGCAGAACGGTTCAGTGAATCTTCGAAAATTATTGTGTGCGTCGTTTCTCTTCCTGAGTTATGATGCGTTCCTCAGCAGAGTTCGCCACTGCTCTCCCATCTGTCAGCAAGGTTTTGAGTTCGAGGAGTATTTAAAAGCGTGTTGCAGAGCTCAGGGTACACCGACTTCTGAAGTCATCGTAGCAATGAGAACTCTCATGAAACTCACCGTCATCTCCGCTCTCCTTCTGGCTTGCCTTTCGAGGAGTGTCGGTGCCAAAGGCGGACTATCAGGCCATGGGTTGTGCTGATTTCCGATGGAAGAACGCAGTCGCCTCAACAAGGTTGACTCGGACCGCAGATTTGACTTCACCGTTTTCCAATCTCGTCACCGTCGATACGACGTGTATGAATAAATTATAATGTCCCATTCAAAAAGTCTCTTCTCTCATTTAAGTTCCCCATGTCGCACTTTTTCCTCTTTCCGCGATTCCTCCACAGAACGACACCGGAAGCGAAGCGATGCGAATTCAGTGAATCTGACACGATCTCATGATGTCCGAAATTCTTCCGAATCGGGTCGATTCTCTCACAGTCTGTAAACCTTTGTGAAACCATCTTCCCGGGAAAGGGCCTGATACGGTTCTTCGTGACCTCCAATGCTGCGAGCGTGTCAACCGAATACGTTAAGGAGAAGCGCGTGGCTCAATTCTCAGAGTTGTGCTTCCGTCGACCGAGATTTTCCTCCATGCCGAAGGATTCCAGAGTTTCGAGTTTTTGGCGGGAAAACGCCTTCAAGTTCAGCAAGATAGAGNGGGCCGGCTAGCTGGCACTAAAGAGAGAATTCCAACCAACGGTGCCTATGTGGAGAGAGGGACCTTAGGGACACCCTAGCGGACGCAACCGAATATCGGTATGAACGAACCGAGTTGTCATTGGTGCTCCATGATGCCAGAACTCAGCCTTCGTTTGAGATATGGTTTCAAATGAATGTCCAACACTCTTCTCATTGTATGAAAGTCTAAAATCCTAAAACACAGTGGTGTCACATATAACGAACGGTGATTCGCTTGAAGGAAAACTCGATCGATGAAGTCGCCTGATTCCACATCCGCGTCCCGCGTGAACCCTTGTCTCGATTAACGAACTCTTTCGACAGAAAAGGCCAACCCAAGAAAGTTTTTGTTGAGCGATTTCCGGGTTTGTATCTGACATCGTTGATAATAATTCGAGACCTAAAATATTTCCAGGCGTGGCTCACGACACTCATTCCGTCGAGATGTGCCTACCGGTCGATCTGAAGATATGGAAATATTTATGAGATGAAAAAACAAACAATCAGCAGACTTTACTTTTATTTCATTTTAAAATGGCACCGCCTCGACATGAGCTAACATCGGGATCCGTCCGTAACATTTATTCGAAATCACGTCAGTAGCGATATCAGATGATATTCGTCATCGTTCGGTCATATGAGTAAGGCACATTTCATAGTTTGGGATTAGGCAACTTATTTGGTCATTGTTTATGTTCGATATAATATAATTGAGGTGATGTTGAATATACGATGGAAGCAGACAAATAACGATTCTCAAAGCATGAGCTTCGGATGTATGTAGCGTCATTAACATTCTTCCTCCTGCTGCGCTGCATGATTGCGATATCAAAGCAGGCGCTTACATCAAAACGAATATGGTCAAAATCTACGGTTTCTTGCTTCCCTCTGGAGAAACTAGGACCTCACCGGATGACGTCATAAAATATCCTCCAATAATCAAATCAGCTTATGTGACACGAACATCCGCTCTCGGCACGTTTCCACTCTACATACTCTCGACCATCAATATTCCGCACATAAACGGGGTAAACCATGTATTCCTGGTGACACACAGATTTTAATTCTCTTTCTGTGGATAGCTGGGACTCGATCTCTACTCCTTGACAGGCTGTCTGGCTTTTGCACATATTGGCGACGAAGTACTGACTGGTCCTCGATGGTGTGATGTCCGACCTTCTGGATTCAGAGCTCGTTGTCGGCGATTCCTTGAAAACGTACACCCGCTTGTAACTGGGGCAGGTTGGAGTTTCGTTAGCATACATTCCTTCGTCACGAAAGCGTTTCATCCAAGTCAACTGTTGCGCGATGCGCGGATGCTTAGAGGCCAGGGTTTTATTCTCCGATTCGTCGTTCAAATCGTACCAGCACCAGGAAGAAGCACAATTCACTACGACGGCGGCTTGCATTTCACCAAGCGATGAAACGATCGTAACAGCAACCAGAGCGTAGTCCAGCATCCTGTCCTTAGTGAGAAACGCCTCAATAGGAATCCACTTGGCGACTGTTACAAAACGTCTCGAAAATGGAACTTTAAGAGTGAGAAGACTCAGATGGACTCGAAGAGCTTGAGAATATTCTCCACTCTCCTCGACGACTGTTCGAAAGAAGAAGGAGAGGACATTGACCGTTACGTAGCTTTTCCGGCCTTTTTGAATGTCAAATTGTTGAAAAGCAATGTGACTTTTAGGTTCCCAGCCGAGTGTCAGTAGTGCTGACAGAGTCAGCGTGTGATTGAGTGCGACTTCCAACTAGACCGATAGGATGTTTATTTCACAGTGAAGAAGGTTTCATAGGATAAGATTGAGATAGATAAGGTCAAGCTTTGTGAAAGCTTGGAAATATTCCACTAGATACCATTTCCCTTTATAAGGTGAAATAAAGCACAGAGCAAGATGGGGGAGACATTCAGTTGTACCGAATCTCTGTTCGTTCTCATTTCAAGCCGTCCATAGAAAACCTAGGTGTTGCACGAATAACCTAGCCCTGTTCTTCCTTGTCGAGTTTTTTGAGCTAAAGGCTATCAACGTTATCAGCACGATCAGTTGAAGAACAGGTGAAAGTGAAAGTGAACATTCTGGGCCTATGGACGGCTCAGGATTCGAAGTTGTCGAGGACTCGTCTTCCAACCCCAGGATGACTGACACCAAAGACGATCCCCCAGTGCAGTGTGGACCACGTCCAAGAGTTGTGAGCAGTGTCATTCTACAACCTGATGGATCGAACTACATCAGCTGGAAAACCATCATACCCACAGTTCTAGACGGAGAACCCTTTGGATGGGAAGTAACATCAGGAACGTTAAATCCCCCAGACGCTACAAAAGCCAAAACAAACGATGGAAAGACCCAGCTGAAGAACTACAACATCGGCAACAAAGCTGCTCGGTATGTCCTGTTCAACTCAATCTCAAATGACTTAGCAGTCGAACTCTTCCGTGACAACTCGGAGACTGTCGAAGCTCAAGAAATCTGGCGCACCATAAAGAACAAGTTCACCAGTTCGAACGGTGGATTGAAAGATGAAGCTGTAACTGAATTCATGAGATTCCAGTATCGAACATCATTACCAGCTTATGAGAATCTACTCAACTTCCGAAAGATTATCTCCAAGATGACATCTCTAGGAGTGAGGACTGACGAAGACCTTCAGTGCACAAGATTACTTAGTGCGTTGCCATCGTCCTGGGAGCCAATGCGACAAGCTTGGAGTGCCAGGCTGGACAACCAAAAGAATCTGAACGCACTTTCAGCCATCATCGAATCAGAAGCTAGAAGAATGGGTGCCGATGATACAAACAACTTGACGGCCATGTTCTCACGCTTCAGTACTCGCGGCCGCCGTCGAGGAAGATTCAACAATCAACAAACATCTCGACAAACTGTGAGTCAACAACAATCCGAAGTAGTTTGTTACCGATGCAATCAAACAGGACATATTCAGCGAAACTGCCGTGTATCCATGCGACCATCTTACCGCGGAAGAGGAAGAGGAGCTCCACGTCACAGAGGTCGAGGCCGTCCTCACCAGCAACGTTACCAGAACAACAACGTCGAGGCTTTGTTCATGGAATTACAGACCCCAGAAGCAAACCAGGCTGAGTGCAACAGGAACAACGACTTCATCGTAGATTCGGGATGTACCCATGCCATGGTTCATGAAATGAAATGGTTCACAGAATTTACGCCATACGACAGGAAACGTGAAGTTCGACTCGGAGGTTCGCGAAAACTCCTTGCACACGGATCCGGAGCAGTCCTCCTTGAGACTGCACATGGAGGAACCCTCAAACTCACAGAAGTTCTCCTGGTACCTAAACTAGGTCGTAACCTTCTGTCTGTCTCAAAGATAACCGAGGCTGGACACACAGTAGAAGTTTCAGCCGACGCAATCACAATCAGCAACGAAGACGGCCAGATCATCGCAAACCAGAAGAATGGACTCTACATCTTCACCGCAACCGAGCCCGTCGAAGGAAACCTGGCCATGACAAAGAAAAAGGTCAGTCTGACGAAAGCTCATGAAACGTTCGCTCATATAAACGTTGAAGCAGTGAAAGGCATGCTGAAAAGAGAAGGCCTCGAAATCATCAATGATTTCGTTCAATGTATTTCCTGTACCCGTGGAAAGATGAAGAGAGCTAGCTTCATGAAAAAGCCCCCAGGTGCCATCCGAAAAAGAATCGGGTATTTGCATGCAGATCTGTGTTCCCTAGACGTCCGAAGTTTGGGAGGCGCAAAGCATTTTCTGACCATTACAGATGATGCAAGCAGATTCAGGAAGGTGTACTTTGTGAAAACAAAGGACGAGGTACCAGACTGTATTCGCGACGTCGTGCAGTGGTTCTCGAATCAAAGTGGTCACTCAGTATACCATTTTCATTCAGACGAAGGAACGGAGTTCAAGAATCGGGAAGTACGTGAATTCCTCGCCAAGATTGGTGCAGAACAAAGTTTCAGCCCAGTTTACACGCCACAGCTCAACGGAGTCTCAGAGCGCCTGAACCGATCACTTCTGGACTTGGCAAGGACAATGCTGACACATTCCAAACTTCCTAAGCCACTGTGGGCGGAAGCAGTAAACTTCGCCGCTTTCGTTCTAAACTGTGTCCACTACAACGAAGAAGTCGGTAAGACGCCTTACGAGATGATATATGGAAGAAGACCATATTTGAGACTCATTGAACCTTTCGGCTCAAAGTGCGAGTATTACGATCGTGACCCGAAGAAAAAGAAACTCGCCGAACGAAGCATCCCAGGAGTGATTGTCGGCATCGACGAGGATGGACTATCTCACCGAGTCTACAACCCAAAGACTCAGACCGTCACCAGAATCAAGGATGTGATCATCGACAAAAGAAACTCCATGTGGGATGACAGCAATCAAAATCCTGAAAAGCCACCGAATGACGAAAGTGAACCAGATCAAGATGACACCCAGAGCGAATAGGAATCCTCCCCGCCCGTCCAATCAAGCAAAGAAAAGTAAGCAAACGATGCATCGGACAGCCTCTCCGGGCGGAGGAAGGAGGGGCTAAGAGATCGAGAGAAGCTGAAAGCGCCGAAGCGGTATGAATCAAACAACGCCAGCGCTCGAGAACAAGTAAGGGACCCCCAAGTGGTTGACGAACCACAGAATGTAAATGATGTATTAAATTCAGAATTCAGGCAGCAATGGTATGAAGCTATGGTAAATGAGTATGAAAGTCTAATGGCACACAAAACATGGGAACTTACAGAGCTACCTCCGGGACAGCGCCTGATTCAAACGAAATGGATTTTCTCTAAGAAGCTTGATAGTTTAGGTAACTTGATTAAATTCAATGCGAGATTAGTAGCCAAAGGATTCTCCCAGAGACCACAAATCGACTTCAAGGAAATATTTAGCCCCGTTTGTAAGTACGACTCGGTCAGAGTAATCCTGTCAATCGCAGCAAAGAATAGACTAAGCACCAGGCATTTTGACATCTCAACAGCTTTTCTCCATGCAGAAATAGAAGAAGACCTATACGTCAGACAGCCAGAACTCTTCGATGACAACTCAGGACGTGTGTGCCGATTGCTGAAAGGACTCTACGGATTGAGACAAAGCAGCAGACTTTTCTTCCTCAAGATAAACAAGGTCTTGGGAAAACTCGGTTTTTCGGAATGCAACTCGGACCCGTGTGTCTTCAAGAAGAATTCATCAAAACAAATGATCCTGGCTCTCTTTGTAGATGACGGACTTCTGGCAGCAGAAGATGATGAGATGATTGACGAATTCCTCGAACAGCTGTCACGGGAATTCAAGGTCACCTCGAAACCTCTCTCTCTCTACCTCGGATTGCACATCGAGATTTCACCGGACAAGAGTGAAATCAGAATTCACCAATCACGCTACATTGGTGAGCTATTGGATCGTTTCGGAATGAAGGACTGCAGTACTGTGACCACCCCGATGGACAAAGCATCCATGGAAAACTTTGCAGGAGACATCGACCTGAACCTGAGATACCGCGAAATCGTAGGAGCACTCTTGTTTGTGGGAATTGTTTCCAGAATGGAAATTTCCTATGTGGTGAGCTTCCTTTCGCGTTTCCTGGAAAGACCGACGCGGGCGTTGTACAACTTGGCCCTTCGAGTTCTCAGATATCTCAAAGGAACAAGAACACACGGCATCCGGTACTCCGCAGACGGAGACGACAGACTCTTGTGCTACAGCGACTCCGATTACGCAGCAGACGTTGAAACCAGACGATCGGTCTCTGGAGCGGCAATCATTTTCGGCGGTCTCGTCGCTTGGAGGTCAATGCGTCAGAGGTCAGTCACGCTGTCGACGTTGGAAGCCGAAATCGTCGCCCTATCAGAGTGTGTGCGAGAGAGCATTTGGGTCTCTCGCCTACTGGAAGAACTCGGTACGAAAGTGATTCCGCACCATTTTGTGGACAACCAAGCGGCGATCTGTGTGTCTCGGAATCATCAAGTCAACAGAAGGTCCAAGCACATAGAGGTGAGAGAGTTCTTCGCACGAGAGAGACTACAGCGAGGAGAGATAACCATCGAATATTGTCAAAGCAGTGAGAACATCGCCGACACTCTAACGAAACCCCTTTGCGGAACGCAATTCCAACATCTCAGAAACCTTGCAGGTATCCAGGAAACAACAAACGATGAGGGCAGCGGCAAGGATCCTCCTCATAGCAACATACGCTAGCGCGTATTTCACCTACGAAGACTGCAGCGACCGATGTAGAGACCTGAAGCAGTCGTGCACGATCACCGAAACGAACCCCAACAATTTTCCATGTGACTGTTACGAGGACAGTCAGGCCTGTATGGATACGGCAGACCGATCGACAGTATGCATCACGATGTCCGGAACAGTCAAAGGAGGAGAAGACATCTGGGACGCGTGGTCTCAGAAACACCCGACAACGACAACAACGACGGCACCGACTCCGATCACAACGACGTCAACAACGACGTCAACATCGACGTCAACAACAACGACAACTCCGAAGCCCGGACCAGCTCCTTTCCCGCCAGGACCGATCACCCCAGCAGAGAAGACAACCTGGTGGACAATGAGCGTCATCTCCACCGTCAGCGCACTTCTGAACCTCGGAATCGGATCCTATGTGATCGTACAATGGTGTAGAAGGAGTACCAGACGACAAGAACCGAACGTACGTAATGATTCACCAGGATATGTTCAACTAGATGAAAGTAGTCAACAGGATGAACCATAAACAACAGCATAGATTCAAATGTAGTAAAACCCAATGTAGAAATGAAATAAAACTGACACTCTCCAGAAAGAGTTTTCTGTGAATTTATTCGAATCAAAAGACCAAATTATACTCCTATTTCTAGATGAGATGATAATCAGCCAAAAGGCCATGATGTCGACAATGGTTAAAGAACAAAGCTGCCTCTTGTGGTGGTATGATTAACAGTTTCAGATCAAAATTGACTGCGTCTGTGAAATCCGGAATCTTCCCAGAAAAGGGAATCAAAACACAGAGCCTCTCTTCATCGGACCTACAGAGACGCACTGAGAGCAGCCTGAAGCAACGGAACAACTTGAGTTTGATTCTAACTTTCGTCGGATTCATACTATTTTTGTTTCTTTCATCTGGAGCAATTCGTACAGTTACATCGGTTGCTGATTGAAAGACGGATCCCACAGACGAAGGTGATGGAGTAGACGAAGTTCGAGGGGATACATTGGTCTGCCAGGACGGAAGAGCGGAGGAAACATGAACGGGAGCCACTTGCAGGGAAGTCGGAGACGGTTCAATCGGTGCTACAGAAGGAGACATGGTTTTCCGATCAACAGATTGATTTTCCTTCGAATCAACATGGAAAGATCGAGTTGAGTGGATTCCAAGATCTGGATGAGAAGCGATGGATCCGTTCAGAACAACAACGGCAGCTGAAAAGAGGATTGAAATCAAAATTAACAAAGAAGGCTACGGAAATGGTCGAGGTCAGATCACTTTGGAACCACAATGCTCAGAAATAATACCAAAGTGTTTTTAAACGTGAAAAATTCAGCTCACTTTTTGATCGACTGAAGAACAGTTCATTAAGACCCCATAAAGGGAGAACGAGGGCTAAGAGCGTCATGAAGGTCTTGCAGGAACATCGAATCTGAGGAAAGCGGCTAGCAACTGAACGAGAAAGAATCCTATGGCGAGGATTCGGGACTGCTGAAGGGACAGTCTTGAGCCGCGGAGTTCGGGAGTTCGAGGGCGGATCAGCGGTAAACGACTCCATCGAGACGGACAATGCACGAGCGGGAGGATCTGCTTGAGCCTCCATAAAGACTTCAGACGAAATCTCGTGATGAACTTTTTCGCCTCCAAAGAAACCTTCAACGGAAGGTGCACGAGATCCCAACGGCGTAGAGGATTCCACAGCTCTCTGACGAAAACTACGATGATCACCGGAAAACTTTCGATGAGACAAATCAGGAACACTTGAGAAGTGTAGTCGTCTCGGTCGAAGATTCTTCTTAAAAATGACTTTCTTCCGGAGCCCAATCGCGGAACAGGAGGGGAGAGTACGGGATCTCTTGAGACGGCGATTGGTTGTTGGACTCACCAGATCAATCGGAAAAGTTCGCTTCGTGGACTCAGATCCGACTTTCCATCCTCCGATGATTCGTTGAAGATCCGATATCCACCGCAACCTGATCGCACGAGCTTTTTCCCATTCTTTTGGATCCGACGACATGATGATTGTTCAAGGAAAAACACGGAAAAAGTTTTCACAGAGCAAACGTGGACTGGAGCCGAAACGAACATGAACGCAAAACTTTTTTCACTTCTAAAGGAGACGGTTGGATTAAGTTTCAAGTAACGGTCCGATCAATGTCTGGTAGCGCAAACTCGAATTTCTTTCTTTTTTTATCACTGAATATGGAGATGTACAGCCATTTTTAAATGTCCCTTTGGTAGTGAAATCGAAGTCAGAAAGAAAAAGTGTGCAGCAATGTTCCGGAGGAAGAGCTCAAAGTGAAAAATGTTCATCGAAGTACAAGATAATTAAGCTTAGGTAATATCGAGAATTGAATATTTCTTCCACCCGACTGCGAACGGGGGAGTGTTGAAAAGCAATGTGACTTTTAGGTTCCCAGCCGAGTGTCAGTAGTGCTGACAGAGTCAGCGTGTGATTGAGTGCGACTTTCAACTAGACCGATAGGATGTTTATTTCACAGTGAAGAAGGTTTCATAGGATAAGATTGAGATAGATAAGGTCAAGCTTTGTGAAAGCTTGGAAATATTCCACTAGATACCATTTCCCTTTATAAGGTGAAATAAAGCACAGAGCAAGATGGGGGAGACATTCAGTTGTACCGAATCTCTGTTCGTTCTCATTTCAAGCCGTCCATAGAAAACCTAGGTGTTGCACGAATAACCTAGCCCTGTTCTTCCTTGTCGAGTTTTTTGAGCTAAAGGCTATCAATAATTCGTCATTCGATGCCAACTTTTAATGTGAACAATTTTAGAGGTGGCCATGCAAAGTACGCTGGTCATTTTCTTCCCTATAAATGTAGGTCGTCGATAGTTTTCCATCCTTTTCCGCTGNCTCCCCTTCAACCGATACCTTGAAGTCTTGGGACTGGCGGTCAACTTCGGTACAGGCAACACCTCACTTTGTCTGGTGGACCGAAAACCCATATCAAAGATAATTTCAACGTCACAGCACGTTAACCGCGATTAGGGTGTATTTCGAGATTCGACTTGCAATGGACATGCCTCAAGTGGTGCCGGAGAAAAAATTGAGGTATTGGACATTGACAGCATCTGAGCTGATACATTCCCGACAGAATACGATGTTGTGGAATGGAAATTATTGTTTATACCTTGCGTCCGGTCAAAATCGGGTACCCGAGAGTTTGCTTCTTGACGAACAGGCTGAAGCAGGGCCGTATTTAGTAATTTGCCGCCCATAGGCAATGCCAAAATGCCGCCTTCCAGAGCAGTCGGAGCCTTTTCCCCCCTCGCTCAGAGGAAAAACAATATTATCGGCCGAAGAAGAGTTATTCTCATTGATCAAGTTTATTCAGGCGGCAAGTTCTTTTAGGCGGCAGAAATGGAGGCGTAAAGGTAGACAAAGTTCCTTTTTTGATAGGGACGAGAAAGATTCGTCAAGGAGGATCTAGGAGATTGTGACTCGCTGGAAATTTGCCGCCCATCCGAAATTCGCCGCCGTAGGCAGTTGCCTAGTTTGCCTAATCGGAAATACGGCCCTGGGCTGAAGTTATCTTTTCCCGGAATTTATTTCGGTCAAGGTCGGGACATCAAAGCGAGCGGCTCTGGCGGAAGACGAGCGACACCACATACATAGTATGTGCAGGTTGATGTGGGTTGACTCCACGTGCAGATCTACGTGGAGTCAACCCTGATCGTGTCCTCTATGTCCTCGGCGAAGAAAATTTTCCGTCTTCGAGTGCGAGATGGAATCCATAAGAACTACTCCTCCGTAACGCCAATTCTACTTTTCCTGCTACTCAATAAATCCACAAATTCTGCTCTGAACGTAAAACATTCTCAATAAATCCTCTTCGCCTTCGCTTCTGCGTTTTTTCGTTCCCTCCCTTCGGTAGTGCTTTGGCACTACCGCCTAGAACTTTTTGTTTCGGACGAAGATAAGAAACTCGTCGTTGGCCACGGAAATCGGACCTGCGGGCCCCACGTTGCGTTGTCCGCGTGCTACGTGTTAGACCCCCTCTATATAATACACTACAGTACACATGGGACACCGGACAAAAACTCGCAAGCAAGGGTTCTCGCAGCTTCGGAAGTCGTGCACTATGTGCATACGGACATCGATGTCTCTATGAGGACGGCTGCTCTCCTTAAGTATGAAGTTCACGGGGAAGAGAAGGGTCTAGTGACCCATCTTGGCGCAACCGTCGTCGCGTATCCATTCTCCGTTCTCCGATGGCTGGAATGAATTAAAATCAACGAGTCCTTTCGAGGGGGTTCCGAGATATATTTCCCATGAGAGTCTAATGGAAGTCGGTTTCAAAGTTACTCATATTTGGTGCCGCCAGAAATATGCAGATGCATATTTGAGTTCATCTGCGCATATTTCGGAGATATTGCTGCCGATGTGCCCTCGGAACATCATCGCGCAAAAGAAGATCCCGATTCAATTCAAGACTTAGATTCGATAGGTATTGCTTTGCCCTGAGAGGAATCGCGAGTGAGCGATCACCACATGCACGTCTTCGATCAAGCCGGTTCGCCTTCGGAGCCTCCCGAGTACCAGCTTACGATTTCCAGCTGCCGCCGTGTGGTACTAAGCTGCGATATCGTTTACCAGAATTGCTTGAAGCCACGATATCGAACTCTCCTACGTGTTTCCAGGCGGTCAATGAGAAGCTCCGCATTCTTCGTGTGCATGAAGCTTCATGAAAGGTGCATGAAGAAAGTGTACCGAATGCGGGATATAAAAGACGAGGAGGAACTCGGGTTGTCATTTCAAGGAAGGTCTCCCAAACGTGTTCTGGTGGTGGGGTCTTTCGTCGAGAGATCCTTCTCTCAATATGAGAGAATTTTCCGAAATAGTTCTGATCGGAAGCCTCGAGGCTTTTTTTTCTGTTGCCTGGAACCAATGTTCACATACCTATTGAGGAAAAAAGAGGTATGATACGGGGAAATTCAACGATAAATAATTGTGCATATCGAATTTACATGTCTCGTGATCATTCTCCAATCATTGCATACTTCTCGAAATCTCGTGCCTGAATCTTTGCCCGCACAGATTGATTCGGAAATAGTGAACGCCTTTGAGAACCGCAAGTAGGTATTTCTCTGAGGTCGAGTAGTTTATTCTCTGCACGGTCGGAAGTGTAGGAATGATATCCGATCCCCCGATCCTTCCCGTCAAGCTTCTGTGTCAGCACGGCGCGGCGCTCGCTCCGAGATCGTAGGCATCAGTCGTCAGAGTGAAGGGGAGATCGAAATTCGGTAGAGCACCTCAAAGTGTCCAAGACCTCTGGTGATTAGGAACCGACTTGAACTCGGCCTTTTTGAGGCTCAAAGTGGCTGAAGGTCTCGTCAGGTTCGAGTGATCTCCGATGAATATGTGGAACTTTCCGCAAAGACCGAGGAATTTCCGAACTTGCTCCTCATTCACGGGTTCATTGATTTTCCTTCCTTTTCCGACTGAGTCTTTCTTTGCGGATCAATTTTCTTACCGAGGATTACAACCTGCTCTCTGTTTAGCGATGATTTCTCACGATTGATTTCGATCTCAGCTCGATTCAGACTGCTAAAGAGGCTCTTCAGGTGCTCCAAGTGCTCCTGCTTTCTGCCTTCAAGAAGTGCCCGTGTACGAGCAACCTCCGAAGAACAAAAAAAAAACAGGTTCGTTGGAACACTTCGGGGTAGTGAATGTTCTGCCGCATTTCCGGTCTCTTTCCGTCTCCCACTGGATCGCTAGCCTGAGCCGAAGAGGAAAGCTTCTCATTGACTTCAAACTTGGTACCAGGCTTGTGAGTGTTGGACTTCCCCTTCTCTCGTCCGTCTTTGTTCTGACGCGTGGCCGGTGTTCCTGAGTCGACCTCCCACGAGACGTCTCTTTCTCCACGAACAGGAGTATGATACCCAAATGTTTACCGTTCTTCGAGTTGTGGCTGGAGAAGAACTTCGCTCGAAGAGCTCGTGGGAGTGAATCCCCGATTTCCGATAAAGTTCGGGACTCATGAGAGGCTGGAGATACCCCCTGAGCTCTCGGCGCATTTACGTGATTCCAGGCAGTCTGATGCAAATTCTCTAACTGCCAAAAATTGCGAGAATCCTCGGTCTGGAATCTCTGCATGAGATCTCTGAGACCGCCGACTTATAATATTGCGCAATTGAAGGTTCATGATTTCAGCACAGTAATTCAGGAGAGGGAATCTTCCTGGGTACTCAGACCACATCAACTCAGGTATGTTCGTGCCAACGGCTACATATTCTCACCCGGCTTGTGAATTTATCCCTTACTCGGTGTGACCTGTATGCCGGTAATTTATACAAAGGGACTTGAAAACGGGATTCATTCGCAGGAACGCTATTCGCAAGAAACTTCCGGGGTTTCGCCCGGTCAAAGTGGAGAAAAAGGCAGATTCGGATGAGTGTGTGGACTCTCAGCAGTGCAGCAGACCGGAGAGCGAGGAGCCGAATTTTTCGAAGGTGAGTCAGGTCCAGGAGCGCTCCAATTGGCCCGAGCCTTCTGTAGCATACCTCGATTTTTTTCCCAGAAGGAGTAAACATTCAGATGACCTGTCGAAGCGGGCGAGGTAAGTGTATCATAAAATGTGCCGCTTTGCAAGAATTTCAGGTTTCGTCGCAGAGATAACACACAAAGAAAAGAGTTTGTTCAACTTCGATTCGCCGTAGTTCTGTCTAAACTCTTGACCCCCCTAATTTCGCTAATTTCGTTCTTCGTTTTCTTTGATTCCAGTCACATTTTCAAAGATATAGCTGCTCCTTCTTCCAGAATAATCTGTTTGAAGATGCTCATCGTCCCGAAACTCAGATAAGGCTGATCTATCAGGTGGAATCGCAGTCGAACGCACTTCAGACTCATGATTCAGGATTATCGAAATACTCTTTAGCAGTATTTACCATGCTTCTGTGCATCAGCCTCTTCCAATAATCAGAAATCGATTGAGATTTCGAGAGTCTCCCCCGAACTTCGCTAAATGGGGTTACCGGCGACGCTTCTCCGACGTCACCTGGACGGGCAACAACATTATATATATATAAATATATATACATACATATATATAAATAATATAATATTTATAACATATACATATATAACAAAGAAAACGGCCGAAATCATACAAACTTCTGTTCGAATAAAAGTGAACTCCATTGAGCACCGATCCCGTTACTCTTAGGACTTGTAAATCTCTTTTGTCGTACCCACAACGATCCGTTCCGGGAACCGGTTTTCTCCTCTTTCCTTTCACTTCTGAATTCGATCTGTCGCGGCCGTAGTGTCGTAACCTGAACGCCGGGAGTCTCTCTGAACAAACTTGTCGCGGAAGTCTGAATGTTGATCGACAGTACACCTGAGTTTGATGAGACTGCGTCCTTGTTGTGTGTGACATAGCCGCTGATGTTTCCCCAGATCGAGACAAAGAGAAAAATAAGGCCAAATCAGCAGCGTGGAAAAGCTGAGGCATGATGCATAATAAATCTTCTCCGTAATAACAATGTGATACTCCGGACCGTCGACCAGATTGATGATAATTGATGTTCGCGGTCGAAAATTGTGTTTGAAAAACTGCTTTCCGTTCTTTCGGAATTCGCTTGTGAAGTCCAGAATAAAATCGACGGCAGAGACGAAGCAGCTGCTGCCGCTGCGCGAGAGGAAGAAGAAGAAGAAGACGGAGGAGAAGAGCCATCGAATTCTGGACCACAACGTACTTGTCGTCGAGCGAGCTGCAATGCGACCAGTTGTCGAAAACACCCCTCAGGGCAACCCTTTTAGCGCAGCCAACAAACCAACCAGCCAGATAGCGGGCTCACGCCCACTGCCTTCCATTCCATTACAGGAACCGGTGGCTGCGTAAATGACGTAGACGTGTCAGCCGTACACATTCTGTTGATCTACCAGTACAGCCCCGCGTGAATCTAATCATCTCTCGTAGACCCAAATATATTCCATCAATGTTCAATTTCAATGATGCTCATTTGAGAGATGCCTCGGCAGGTCAAGTATGCAGCAAACCTCAACAGCATCGAGCGAAGGATATTTCGAATGGAGTGCACTCCGTCCAATGGAGACACCGGATTCGACAAAGCGAAGAGCATCATATCTCAAATTCGACACTACGAGGGTAATTCTGACTGACCATCAATCAATAGCCAGGACTGTCATCCCGGGTGAAGTATAGGATTTCGATTAGGAGTAAGGAATAATCAAAGATCGAAGAATTGTTCAAATCGTCGCCTTCTGTCCAATTTCCATCAACTTCATGTATATCAGGCACTTGAGACTGTCGTCTTCAAAGTTTATGTCGCAAGTATTGCCGAGGACTTTTTTGAGGATTTACTTATGAACTACACCTACTCGAAAGAGTGATACTCAAACTGTTCTCTGAAGTATCGAAATCGAGCAAACTGACGCGAGTTGTCGTCGACCTCGTTTGAGAGCCTACTGTGAGGGTTGAATCAAGATGCTTAAATGCGATAAACTTTGACAGCATCTCGGGACCACTTTGGAAAACGTGTGTTGAACCTGAAGGGAAGATCTCTGCTCAGTTTCCCAATTGTTTTTCTTTCTAATTCAGTCGTTCAGGCCTTCCTCAGAGTTGAAACCGAATCGGAGCCTTGATGTTCTCATGCTGCCATGTCGAGAACAGATAGACACTCCGAGCATCCATATCCCTTGACTAGAGTGAAGCCTAGTCCCACTCGCGATGTGAGCCCAGTGACGGATTTAGAGAAGTGCCGCCACACATCCAGAGGTGAGTGGTTTGCATCGGTCGGTGGTCGATTTTCATCTCGCGCGGTTCTCGTCTTCCTTTCAACGAATGTCACGTCGACTTCATCCCATAGAGCTGCGAGCATTTCAGTTAGCAACACCTTCATCTCAGATGAGTCATGAGTTTCTTAGAATGAGAAGTATCCAGTTTAGTGTTCGAGGTCAGTGAGCCAAGCCGGAGCAACACGGTCTCCGTGTCTGTCGGTCAACTGCACTGACTCATGATGGTCAACTTCTCCAGTACTGAGAACTGAGCTCTTAGTGTACGATGTCGTGGTCGCAAACTGCTCCGAGTGTAAGCGATCGGTTCTTGAATCGTTTCGTCGATCAACCCCCTACATATTCCTGATCGATCGACACGAGTGTCATCCGCCGACCCGATACCGGATTCAGTATCGCGATCCAACATTCGCAAAATCATACACCCGCTCTCCTGACACATCAAGATGACGAAATAAAGTTTTCAAGAGCCACGGCCGGTGCTTGCAAGATCGGGCAGACTTGACATCCATCCGAAAGACTTCTAGAAACGAGAGATATCTCACTTGCGGATAATTCACGGCATCTTTTCTAACATCTCAACTGTTCGACCGAGCGGCTTGTCTTGACTAGCCGGCTGACAGCTCGGGAGTGACGTTGTAGTCTGTTCCGTTGATTTTGGCGCGATGCCTTTCGAAGCGTACGCTTTCTTCGCCAGGGCAAGCAACAAAGCTAGTTCATAATGGGTGTGTCCTGTATGAGTTTCGTTTCGAGCAGCAGCATTGATGATACGGCTCGATATCAAATCCATATTTATCATAGCTCTGCAAACACACTCCCCACTTAATGGATCCTGGGACCATCGATGAATCTTGTGCGTGTGCGCGCGCGCGCGCGTTCGTGCGTTCGTTCTTCTAGGTCTTGCTGCGGCATCAGGAAGCGCTTCGCCAGGACCGCTTTGTCATTCCAGCAGTCATTCCAGCCCTTCAATCAGCGCGAGGTTCCTGGTCTCGGATTGCTCCACAAACCAGAAAACTCCAAGCTTCCGCAAAGGACCGTTACGCTCTGCATGACTCAGGGAGATGAAGTCGCGCCACTTCTCATCTCTCAAGAACGATTCCGCGATCATCGAAAGTCGACTTCCAGAACTCAATCAACTCCCGAACCTTCCTCAGAATCCTCGGAATTCGTTGCTTCAATTCCCGAACTAACTTCAATGTTCCGTGGTCGTCGTGCAATCGGCCCGTGGGACTGCTGCTCCCACTCCGTGCCGTGCACGCCAGCAATGCATGTCCGTGCAACGGTCGGTACCACTCCCAAGCGGTAATTTCGACATCACTCCGCCCACGGCCTGGCGATTCTGCTGAAGTTGGTTCCCCTAATTTCACTGCTCCCGATCTCTTTTTTTTCTGACTCTTCTCCTTCCACTGGCCTTAATCTTGGGTCAGTATTTAGTTTATTCGATAATTTGGCGCCCGAATTTCGGTGGTACCGGGTAATTTATGGAGACGACACACAGACTTATGTCTTCTGTAAATTATCCGCCGGAGAAGACGGACAACACTGAAGGCGAAGAAGTGAAATTTCAGACGATCTTATGTTGAGCGCAGTTTTATGGCAGCCACGGCGGCGGCATCAGCATCAGGAACCCTGCGGTCGCTTGACGTCGGTCGTCGGTGTGACAGACATTGCTTTGGCGTTGCTTCATGCTTGCGGCATGCATTGGTATGGTTCCCAGCGGCAGTAGCTGCTCTAGCAGCAGCAGCAGCAGCAGGATTCGACTTTAACGATTTTGAACGTCGGCATTACCCCATCGAGAACATCGATTTTATTGTTGTCGCTCCTTAAGAGAAACCGAATCCACGAACGGACGCGACATTTTTAAGTGATTGATTCCGCATTGTAAATCTGAATCCGTTGTAAACGCTGCGCGCTCAAACCAATTCCTCGTAACGTGTTCCATCACTGGTTTCGCGGTTGTATAACCTCGCTAAATCCTCATCTGTGCTGCACGGGTCCGCGTTCGACATTTACTCTCGAGGGTTCACGCCCCGGGTGTTCGTATCGATCAAAGAAAACACTTTTCGGAGTAACGAAACCGTTTTTGGAGGGTTTCACCCACCCCCGGAACCCGGAACTCTCTGAGTCGTTAGCAAGGCGTTGGTTACGGGGCATTCTCGTGAAGCCGAGGCGAATCAAAATCTCGGCGGATATCGATCATCTGAGGCCAAACATTCGAAATACCTAAATAACCGCTCCAAAATAAGAGGAAGCGGATGAATCATCGATGAGCAAGCGAATCAGGTCAAGATCATGTATTTGTTCAGGTTGCAACGAAGGTCGGCTGGTGTTAGGTCTCGGCCTATCTTTATAAATCCCAGAATAGACCGCCCGGTTGCAGACGTCATCCACCAGATGGCGCCACCGGTCGCCGTTTCTCACTTTCCTAAAATACTCCCCACTGCCATTCGGAGGTCCGTGTTATTTTGGCTGGCAGTTCGAACGTCTGTTTTGGCGAAGCTTGCCGTCAGCCGGTTTTTCGATTGACAGTGGTTGTGCGCGATTCGGCGACCTTTGACAGCTGCTCTGGAATACGTGTGACTGTATAGTATTGACGTCGAGCGTGTGGTTAGACTTGATTTTCGTCTCGCCAGCTTTGGATTAAATTGCGGATTTTCGGACCTCGACGACGATGTCAGCCGTAGTGTGATGTGCAATGTCGTCCTACGGGACAACGGGATGACTTCTGGGAGGTGACAGCACCTGCAGGGCCATGGCCCAAGGCCCAGAGTGAGATCCTCGATCGTGTCATCGTTCACGATCTTCGTCTGGACTCAGTGAGCTCAGGGGCCGGACCTTCAGTAAAAGTAGTAGTGGTGGTAGTAGTCGTCTGCCGTGCGAGAAACCAGCTCCTTCTTGTCATCGTTCACAAATCAAGCGCACCGAAAGCTGCTAGAACAATAACTGTTTGCGACCACCTGTACATATTATTTATCAGTCCCGTTGTGACGGAGTGCATCCACCGAGTCGACATATGCCATCATCAGCGCTTGTCCGAGTGCAGGACGCCCTGTTTTCTCGAGAATAGCATCGAAGTCGTCGAACGAAATCCCGGAAAGTTCAAACGGGAATATGGGTATGCCTGCGGAGCAGAAGAGTCCCACGATCGCCGAGGGCTATGTGTCGTTGTTCGAAATACTCGACGCCTTCGGCGCGCCCATGAGTGAAGAGCACGCATGGGCTCTAGCGTTCCAAGCATGCAAAACGTTGCAAAGACTGTGGGCAGAGCGTGAACTAAAAAACTATGCCAGTGAAGGCGTGCGTGCCAAACGGCCCTCGTCGGGTGTGTATCTTGTGGAAAACCTTAAGGATGTCAGGATTTGTCCGGACGGCACCGTGCACACGAGTACAGCTGATGCACACGGTAAGTTGAATATCGAACCTTCTCTAGACTACTACGCTCTGTGAACTAATTCCCTTGTTCAGGTCCTCTCCTCTCCGGCATCTATTCCGAATTCTCTGAACAGTTTCGTTGAAAAACTTCTATAGTTCGAAACAAAAATCTTCGTTTTTGGATCTCGAAACACGCGCAACACTCGAGCAGTGGGTGCCGAATTCCAAAAATTCAGAAAACCAACAACAGAAGCTCTGACTTGGGTTCTTGCGGTCATTCAGCGAATCGGACGATTCATGCAAACAATGTAGCCAACAGCGAGAGTTGATCTGGTCGAACTCCCCACCATCGTTCGAAGTGCGCGAGAATCGTCTTGAACGAGACTAAATAGAGCTCGAATAGACAATCGAGGTTATTTTTAGGCATCACAGTGGGCGGATTTGAAATGTCTGATGTCTTTTTGGTTGTCTTGGACACCGGATCGAAACGAGTAGTGGTTTATTGCTAGTTTCCCAATGACTCATAGAGGCTAGGCCTCGGCACCTCATTATAGAGTCAGCCAGGCAGGCAGTCGTTCATTCATTCACTCATGGCTGGTCACTGGACGACTGAAAGCCGGCAGTGGAGTCTAAAGCGAGCACCGTGGCCGGCACCACTACTGTGGACGCTTTACGTCATTCAAACTCGCCTAGAAATTTTGCTTGAATTCAACTCCTAACGTCAGACTTCATATACTCGAAGCTCAAATCGTGCATCGAAAACGCCTTCTGAAAGGTGACATTGAAGAGCAAATGTCTAACAGTGTTTCCGGCATGAGCGACAATCGGATATAACAGATTTATACGACACCGGAACATCAAACTTGTTTCGCAACTCGCGTATTTGTTTCATTAAGCGCGATACACTTCAAGAATCGACGTTGTCGATCTTGCCACCACAGTATGGGATCGATATTGGTTCGTTGTTTCAAAGATAGCGCTAATCTTCTATCGGTTATGCGTCTCGATTAGATAACGCCGATCCCTAGATGCTTCGCGGATCCTGTCGCTCGTCGATGAACAACTGTTTTTTTCATTGCACTTCGATTCGTACCTCGTCCACACGAAGCTCCCCGACTCAGCAAAGTTCCAAGTTTGGATCTCTCTCTTCGAGCAATCACCAGGCTGTGGACTGGACGAAAGTTGTTGAACCGACGTGAGTTTTCGTCTCTTTAAACTCGAGGGATTGTTCCTTCCAGTGTCAATTTTATTGCCCTACCTACCTCTAGTGCGTTGCTGTCATTCTGGTGCCGCTCAAAGGCGCGGCGAACATCTGAAGATTTGGAGAAATTATTTTAGATAACACTCAATGGCTTCTTCTAATAGCCATCAACTCCGATAGTAAAAAAGCTCAAAGAAAGCTTCGGCGACAAGAAGAAATTGCTTCGACTGAGCGGGATGTCAGGCTGTCTGTTTCCTGAGCCGATCAGGTTGTTTGATGCTCATTTCTGCTGAAGCACTGCGATGAAAACCGAACTTCGGAAGCTCTTTTATCACAACGGCTCTTCTCGGTCCTTCAAGAGGTGAGACGGAGGATGTCTCTTCATCCAGACATTATCTTTCTCTGACTTGTTGTCTGACCGGTTGGCTTCTTCATTTTCTGCTCCTTATTATTACATTAGTGAACAAAATTATCTGTTGCTCTTGCAGCTTGCTGCTCGGAATCCTGCTGGCAAGCTGGCGAGCCAGACTGCTTCGTTTGCCGGCTGACTGGGTGGTTGACTCCGATGCGGGCACCTCGAAACATCCGTGTGACGCTACCTCTAACGGCGAAAATCGCATCACGCAAGCCGCGAGCTCGGGGCTCTGACGCCTGGCGTCACGTTTCCAGCGTCGGCTCTTTGTCTCAGAAAACGTCGCTGAGTAATTTGCTCCAAATACTAATCCCAGGAGGTCAAGAAATCTGGATTTCTGAATTAGATGAGGATTGCAGCGAAGATCCCGGAGAAGAGTTCATCAGTGGGCTGGCGAATCCAATATTGCGTGTTCGTCGAACGGCAATACTTTCGCTTACCATTCAGTCGCCTAAACTTTCGAAACTGCTCCATTTCCTATTACGACCGGGTTGCGAGTCAGTTCGACCTCTCAGCCCGCCGGATCGATAACCTACTTAATTCAATTTCCTAGTTCTTAGATTCTGCGCCGGCTCAGTGGTGGCGGTGGTCGAGTGGGAACCACCACAGAAGTCTGACGAGTGAGCTCAAATTCGTGTTCCGCAGCTGGGCTAGATCGTGGAACGGTTCGGTTCTAAGGTCAATCCACTCATTTGCTTTCCAAGCACAGCCAGAGACTTTGGATCTTAGGAACGACTTGCATATCAGGATTCAAGAGTCCAAAAGTTCATTATCTCGGCTGTGACATGAATTACTGACCCTACTTCTTGACCAAAATCACCGAATCATGTTAACTGTATCGGCGAACTTCGAACAACCGTAACCGATATTCATCGGATCAAAGCCATACAGCTGTGGTGGGAATTAATCGCATCGAGTGCTTAACCCCACGACTAATAGATTCACTCCTCCGCTCGGTGGTCATCCTTAATCACTGAATGGCATCCAGTGACTGTCAGATTGTGCAACAGTGCCGGAAAGCCGGAACAATTATTTATTCACACTTTTATCGAACGCTGTAAACTGGCCCAGCTGACACCGTGTGCTTTTCTCACGGGCGAAGAATTCTTCTCTATTTCTCCCATGCGTCAATCACCGATCGGACGGTATTCCAACAAATCTCCTCTTTCTTTTTGTCGATACACCTCGGCTTGCATTACAAGCCCGTGAAGCTTTCATTGATGACAAAAATGACTGTGCTCGAGCTTCCGCATCTCATCGATTATTATTATTTGTGTCGTTTGTATGTATATCGACGATGAACTTTATTTATCAGTTCAATCCGTCGACGCCGTTCTGGAAAATCGTGAAGATTTCTCTTCAGTTAGTTAATTTGCGATCGATTTCTCGTCCGTCTCCACCTCGTAGAGGATTCCATTGATTTCCATCGGAGCGATTTGTCGCTTCTCGCAAATCCGTATCCGTGAAGAAGGATTCAATTTTTCTCTTCGAAAATGGATTGCTCGGCCCCTACCCCTCGGACAATTGAGTCTGCGTCTGGCGTATTTTTGGCATTGCTAATGACAGATACGTTTCTTTCTCGATGAATACCCTGCCAGCTCGTATTGTTTGAAGAATGCATGGATGGAGCTTCGCCATTCTTCTCCGAATGTAGAAAGAAATTTTCCGCCTATTGATTCAATTTCGCTTGTTACTGTTACCGTCTCCTCGGGAGCCGCCGAACGTACGTACTACCTACCTACCCACCCGGCCGTGGAGGAGGCGCATGGCTGAAAGGGGCGAAAGCTAATTTCCTTTTGAAGCCGAAAACGCATTACGGAAGTACGGGATGTTATGTAATGTCCGAAATGCACCTTGGTCATCACTGAACGTCGATTATGCCGGTCAAGTATAAACAAGCACGGCAAATTTTTTTAGGGGCCAAGACACGACACAACGAACGATACCGCCGTTGTGCAGCAGCTATTTGATTCTCTTCGTTTTCCCCCGTTCATCATTATTGCGATCACCGATGCTTCCTTTTCTTGCGATCGACCGCCAGCCGCTCGGTCGGTTGTTTACTTGATCGGTCAGGTTCAGACGGATTGATGTTGGGGTTCGCGTCACGCATGACACCTGTTTTTATTCCTTTTTTCTCATGAAAACGAGCCGAGTTATGATGGGGTTTCAGCTTACGTTGCGCTGGAACTTGAACAATGTCTGGATTCGCGGGGAGAGGCACTCTAGTTAGCGCGCTGCGGTCCCGGCTTCAAGTGGCGCCATGAAGGTCAGGAAAGTTGCTCTAGTAACTTCGGTCGGGGCGGAACAACGCCCCCGGAATGAAGCAACAACTTTCCTACTACCGTTTGCTCAGTGAACATTGGTTGTTGCTAACGTGGTCGCGGTCATTGACAAATGTTTGTGAAAGACCGATCCCGGACGTGATTCCGGCTTTACACCACGGCTTAAGTTCTGTACTGAACAACCCTGAGCTCCTTCCGTCGCCGAAAAACATACGATCGGACGGATAAACACGTCAGTGTCATCTGTTAGTTTTAGATCGAAGATAATCTGATCCTGCGAACGGATCTACCGGGTGGAAAACCCCCTCTTTCCTCAGCTTTTCGTTCTCCGCCACGTACAACCGTGCGTGTCTTTGTCTTGAGAAGGTTCGGATGTCGGAAACGAAAAGAGAAGCTCCGAGACGTTCCATCGCTCCTACGCGAAGTCGTGCATGTTCCACTGAGGCAAACAACAACATCAACAATCGCAGCTACTCAAAAAACGAGCACCTCGTGTCTCGGGGAAAGAAAACGTGAAATTCTGTTCTTTGAATCACTTGAGCATTCCGTTTCATTGATGTCGGTTTAGAATTTCCTCGGGTCACGTTCTCCGAGGTTCGCTCTTTCCACGATTCGATTTCGAAGCGAAAGCGTACGCTTTCATCCTCCGTTATCGAACACCAACAGCAAGGTGTTATCGGTTTGAGTTTCCCTTTTGTCTTTTCCGGAAGGAGGCGAGCAACCCCGGTGGCCACCCAAGACGATCAGATCACTCGCTCTCATCTGTTGTGTGCAGATCGCACTAGAATTACGAAGTAGTATAGTTCCCACGGAGAAAAATCGAATTCTCAAATATCAGAGCACCAAAACCAAGCCTGTGTTCTTCGGGGGAAGGATCCGATGCTGAAGTTCCGCGACGTTGATGGCGTCGCTCAGATTTTTGAGATTTCAGTGTTTCTCCTTCTTTCCGTGGAACAATCGTTGGGTGGGAGCGACTCTTTGAAGTTTAAGAAACAAAAGTCATCGTCGTGGATGAACTTTCTCTCTCTCTCTCTCTCTCTCTCTCTCTCTCTCTCTCGAAGGCAAACGGTTAACGGGCTGAAAGCACAAGTGAGGCACCGACTGACGGGTGGACGAACGGGTGGGCAAACGTGATTATGTATTGGCCATGCAAGTCGTGCCGCCGTAGCGGAGTCAACGACGAAGAAGCAGCATCAGATGGAGAAGAAATGGCGAAAAATTTTTCCTTCCGGTTAAGACCGACCAGACCAGGGGTTAAGCCTCGACGCAGCCGAAGGAACCCACGCAGACATCAGTCGTGCGCGATCACTTAATCGATGTATTGGACAACGACGAAGGAAAAACACACGATGACGCTTGTAAACCACCTTCGAGCAATCTGTTTGATTTCATCATCGCATTCTTACTGTCACTGCTCACAGTGAAACCAAGCTCCGCCGTCACGATCGCTCCGCGTTCCTACGTGACCTAGTGGAACTCGGGGTTCAAGCACCCGGAATGGTGCCTACCTCAGAGACTCCTTCTCTCAAGAATTCAGAAAAAGAGGGTGAGGGCTCCAACTGGGAAGATCTGAGAACAACGCGTGATGCTGCTAAGGTCACAGCAACAAACCCCACGCGAGAACAACAGGTCTTGTGTGATTTTGGCAGAAAAGAAAATTCCTAGTGCACATTTGATGAGGTGTATCGTGTCTGTCCCGCGCTTAATCTTATCGCGTAGTCGATCACAAGCTCTCAGCCGCTGCCGACGTGCTCTTCGGGTGATAGCTGTGAATGGCACCAGATTGCGGTTGATTGATGAGCGAAAAAAAAAAAAATAGACAGATAAATAAATAAATAAACAAACAAACAAACAAACACGAAATATTCGAAGCTGTGTGAGGCAAACCCAGAGAAAAAAAACCGGAGTTAGCATAAAAACGGTAATTAAGCGGATCCAGTCAGTCTATCGCGTGAGAGAAATCGTTCGTCCTGATGACGGGATACATTCTTCTCGCTTCTTCGGAACTTGTTGCACATCGCAAACCTGAGTATCTTCGGCTCCAGGACGGTCCTCCTCCGAACTTGGTAATTGAAAACGAATTCGATGGTTGACGGCGTTTCTGTCTGATTTCTCTTCTCTCAATCTTTTCTTCGTGAGTTGATCGCGACCGAGGTCAGTGAAGTTCCCAAATGGAACGATGCTTCATCTCTCACTGAAACAGCTCGAATTAGTTTGTACGGAGTCGGTGCATTCTTTCTCGTCGATTCAGGGCAAGGGAGGTATTGCAAAACAAAAGAGAAACGACTCCGTTGCGATCTTCCGCCTTCTGTCAGTGTGTTTCTGCGACATCTAAGTTGGAAGTTTGGAGGCCGAGATGTTCAAGTTGCCGTTCGGTTCTTGTGAAATGTTTTCACTTTTTCGCCTCTCTGTTCAACAGCTCCGTAGACCCTTGAATGCCATGGACCGTCCTCGCCCAAAGAACACTTGTCGAAGAAATCTTTGTTGTAGTCAACGACGGCGGTCTTTCTTTCCTCGTTCGTCTCATGAACTACAAATGACTCATTCCGAGTGGGAGTTAGCCTTCAGCCTCCGCTGGTTTCGTCTTCGCTCGATCGTGTACACTGGCGCGATTGCGGCACGAGAAGCACGCCTTGTACTTTCCAGAAGTCGCGATCGCGCAAGGTGCTGAAAGTCGATGAGCTCTCGAAACAGATGTTTTGGGAAACAATGCAAACAGACGGTCAAAGATTCGCAGATTTTTCTTTTCTTGCGCAACTTTTTGCACCGATAGATCGCGATTTCGTGTTTTTTTTTTTTCTGAGAAAAGCATGACTCTGGAAGCTGTCACATTACGCCAACAAACCCACGCAGCAGAGCCCACGAACAGACCTTTAGTTATTCACGATCGGAATTCGTTTTTGAGAAGATCTCCGATGCCGTGCTCTTGTGAAGGAGCCACTCGTGATGAGAACCTCATGAAAAGTTCCAGTGCTTAGAAACCGGACGCCGCGCCGCGCGGCCGGCGATGCTTTCATCACGTTGTCGAAAGCTCGCTGGGAACGCAATGCTTTTAATTTTCCGAGAAAACAGTGAGTTTAGGGACAAGGAAAAACGCGGCCGAAATAAAACCACACGGCAACAGACGTTTCTTCAGCGGCCGATGTTTTATAATCTGAAATGCAACAAACCATTCGAGCTGCTGTGTCGGAACGAACCAGAATCGGTTGGGAGTAGATCGGATCAAGTCAAAACGAATCCGGCTTCTCAGCGACCCCGTCATCATCTTTGTAGTTGTAGTAGTACGACAGCGTAGCGTTCGATGCGGAAATCATCACCCTCGATTTCGAACACTCCGCCCTTCGAAACTAAGACTTCCAGCACGCCTATCGTGTCGCGCTGTTAGGCGCGTGACCGCGCTGTCCTTCACATGCTATTTGTCGCGGCTAGCTGCTTCCACGAAATTGGATGAGCAACGCTTTTGAAATACAACGGATACAAATCGAAGCCTCAATTTTTCTTTCGAATCAAAATTACAGCCGAAAACAGAGAGAGAGAGAATTTTGAAGCTAGGGCAACACACGGTAGAGAGACGGAACGACGAACGAACGAGTCAAGTGTCGTGATTTGCATGACGATCGTGAGTTTGGTCCGATTATCAGGAGCGATGGCAAAAAGCGAGTCAGCCGGGCTGGCTCCGTTTGACTTCGTTGGCAACGAAGGCGACGATGCCCCATTTGACCACAGAAAATTCCTGTTGGCGGATGTCACGTTACCAAGATCGCAGATGCGATAACATTCGACGCGTCTGCTGCATACGCAAAAATGCAACGCCCGGCTATTCATTTGGTGATTGCATGTGATTCGAAATAGATAGAATCGCATCGGTCGGTACAACAACACGAGAGCATTATTCATGACTAAAGCTTCACCTCTCTGACCAGAACGTCCCGAGACCTAGGTCTGAAGGGGATCTGAAGTTTTCCTCGTTCGGGCGAATGTTGCGAAGACGGCCTGAAGTTGGAATCGAAAAGAAGCTTAAACAAAAAATCAAAGGTTTGCAATTAGAAGAACAGACGCAAACCGTCAGAGCGGACGTGTCGATGTTTAGTCTTGAGACAACCCCCAAACAAACGGACAGCTGATAGATTTGTGCGCTGGGAATATTCTCATGAATACGTGCGCACCGATGCTTCCCCAGCTCATCCGGGATCACTCGAACACGTCGAAGTAGACGCAAGCGTTTCACTTTAAAAACCAAAAGAAAAACTTTGAGTTTCTCATCCATCGGTCCATCTCGTTAGGTCCTTCTTGATGACCTGAAGAAGCCGCTGCTGAGATGAGAAAAAAAAAACAAAAAAAAACACATTCATCTGAAAAATCACTCACGGGACCCTCTGTTGCTGCTGCTGCTGATGAGAACAGAGCAGCGAGCGACCGTTCCCTTCCTGAACACTTTCGCGTTGGGAGTCCTTTGCTCAGTGGTTTCAGTCACCCACAATTTTTCCCTCCAGACCGGTCCCACGAACGAAGTGACAATTTCTCGAAACTCGATCTTCCTGGTCTGAAGCCAGGGTTTCTTATCGGGATGATTGGTTTCGTTTCGTTTTGAAGGAATGAATTCGGTGTGGTGCTCAACTGGCTGAGTGAATGGATTCCGCTCGTCCGGTGAATTCGGTTAACTGCGAAAGCTGTGCGTCATGATCCAGGTTGGAATTGATGAAAAGACTCGAGAGGGCTGTGACCGCTCGCAGAACGGAACCACTGACTGACTCTGAATAGCGTTCGGAACCGGATCAGCTCTGGCAATCCGGTGCTTGCCTGGCCGTCGCTCGCTCGCTCGCTCTTTTCTGTCTTTTCAGCTATCCTCTGCTCAGCTTAAAACTTTCCGGGTCTGCATCTCTAACTATTAGCGTCTCCAATCAATTGAATGATACACGGAGCCGTGATTGATGGCTGCCGGACCACGGCTTCTCTGTTTCTTCGGCGACTCGGATGGATAGAGGAGATGCTGACCGGATCTGGGAGTGCCATCAAACATATTCCGACTTAGAATTCAAGTGCGTCGCTTTGTTCGCTCGAACACCTTGGGTGGCTGACGTACGGTCGGTGAATCGATTGATCGAACGCCTGGAAGAGCGTGAGTCTGTCTGTCGACCCAAAATGCCTAACCGAATCGATGATTACGGTGCCGATGAATGGAGTTTTCCAGCTTGATGAAATCGTGACGCATCCCGCCGGAAGAATTTTGAATTGTCCAAACCTCCCACAAATAGTTTTCTTTTCCCCGCCACTTCTGAAAACGTCAAAACCGTTCGAAGATTGCTGGTTAGCTCCCGAAGGCGAAGCTTTCATTTGTGATGCGGGGCGAGAGAATGCGAGGATCGCGGCTCGAAGAAACTATACCTCAAGAACACAGGGTGTTACCGAATCGTATCAAGGTCGTCGTCGAAGTTTGAGGCGAAACCGAAACTGAAAAAAAAAACGACAATTACTCCCAACGAAGCAGAATCGAACAGTTCTGCGAGGGTCACGGTTGGCATTCGGTGTCGATG
The DNA here is from genome assembly GCA_021527715.1 of Neoseiulus cucumeris. NCBI lineage: Eukaryota > Metazoa > Arthropoda > Arachnida > Mesostigmata > Phytoseiidae > Neoseiulus > Neoseiulus cucumeris. Next base: position 25,085 of record JAJSRV010000029.1, on the reverse strand, counting down.
CTGTTGTCGGCCTTCCGCTGTCTGATGGTAATTTTTGAGGAAAAGAATTCTTTCTTTTCTCGGCTGAGGTTTGATGAACGAATTCGCGACCGCTTAACGGTCAACCTCTGCTTTCGTCACGAGATTTTGAAAAAGCTCATCTTAAACGGTCTCGCCATCTCATGAGAGGTGGAAACTAAATTCTCCCTTAGTGTTCCGGTAGCCGCGGCAGGCAGCCGAGATGAGTTGTTGAAGATGATGGAGTACTTTCTTCAATTCGACATCAACGACAGAAAGAAAGAGCGACCGAAACAGGAAGATGGTAACGGTTTAGTTTCTGTCGGATGGTCTGCACCGACAAGCAGACAGAGTGACCGCCACTCGGCGTCAAGACGATAACCAAGACGGCGAAGAAGACAGAGATGAAGTTTACAAGGGGAAGAAATTGAAAGAAGAAGGAATAAGACGAAGTGACACCACCACTGACGCCGTCCAATGAAGACCCCGTTATGCCGTCTCTGAATAAATTCTAATGGAAAAGAAGATAACTAGCATCTATCCAGGATCTGACCTGTTTCTTGGCTGGAGGGGGGTCCGAGATAGGTTCAAGTACAAGGGTTCATTGTGTTGTTTTTCTGCTCAATGGACGGCGTGCGTGCTCCGGTATAGTTTGCACGTTGCGGGAACCATCGAGCATCCTGGATATTTTCACGGAGTTCCGTTTTCCGGAAACTTCGAGCCGTTCCTGAGAAGTGGTTGCTATCGAACAAAACACGGAATCTACCAACTCCACCTTCTCGAAGTCGCTTTAATGATGTCCCTGACGATGGGAGAAGCGTTAGATCAGGAAAATAAAACACTCGTTGTTTCGTAGTCAGAAGAACGGGTCGCGTAGTCGTACGGTCAGTGACGACGACACCCAGCCCTATGTGCACTCCTCGGGCGGTCGAGACTCTTTACAGAAATGCGTCGGGCGATGGCGTGACTTCTATTCAGTTAATTGTCTGTGTACCTACAACAGAAACGACTTCAACAGCGCTGCAGCTGAGACACAACGTGAACGTTAGTGTACGAATGATGAAAAAACGAGAAAAGATAAGTCGAGGAAGAAGAGAGAGAGAAAGAGAGGAAGCGGTTGAAGCCGGTCACTGGAGCCCGGTCCGGCATCGCTATGTTGTTACCGTTGTCGTGCTGACCGCGCCTCGGGCGATCTGAGAATACACAGTGGATGGGTATATTATTTCTTCCGAAAATCGATGATTGAATGGATGGATGGAACAGAGGCAGGGATGGATGAAGTACTCACTTCATCGATCCGTCTGAGCGGAGCTTGCTTTGATGCATGTACGGATGGAGTGATTGATGGCTGGAAGGCGCCCGAGTGTCCCTCATCGCCGGTCTACTGGTTCTAGTTTGCAGACCACCAAAGCATTTTCTGCAAGATGGGTTATCGACGTGCGGCGAGCTCTTCCAGTTCATCAACTACCTGGCCAGTGGCGGTGGAAACTGCTCAGCTTCCCTCGTTCGCTCTGCCGTCATCCGTCGAGGTACTGCGATGTTCCACTCATCGATCAATAATAACACAGTGTTGTCTCCAAATCCGCGACACCAAAATATCGGAGAACAGAGTCAGCCGACGGCCAGATGGCCCGCGAGCGGTGTCCGGTCGGCATTTTCCTTTTTGTCTCTCATCATCAGCTTCCAGATACTGATACGTGGAATGGAAATGACCGTTGTCCTATGATGTTATCGATGTTGTAGTTTTATCGTGGTTGTTGCTGCGGTCTATCTAATCTGCAACGCGTATCTTGATTTTGTCGGTGTATATTGACACATGATAGGCTGGGTTCTGACCGCGGTCGCACATTCGCCGATTAGTGGATTGATCATTGTTTGTGATAATGTGGTGTTTGTTTCTCGAATCGTTCGAAGTCCCTTCGTTTGCTTGTTTGCATGTCGCTGCATAGAGGAATCGGATTCGCATGCTGCATGTGCATGTGCTCGATGAACACTGGAAATACCTTCGACTGTGTAACTGCTTTAATCAGCTTATATTTGGTATTTGATTTATGTATTGATAACAAATGAGTAATGATGAATGAATGTGGTTAGAAATGGAATGCTATTGCTCTGGATAAATCAATTATGGATTGAGAAGTTCCAAAATATGTTCTTAACTGACATGAGCGTTGAATTTGAACACTCAGTTTCGCCTCATTTTCGTACCATTACTCATCAAATAACCACGGACTACGTCTTGTATCCACTGTGCTCAAGTCTTACGATTCTCTTTCTCGAGCACTATGCCACCATAAACTGTGAATAACGATGAGCTGCACGCCCAGGGTGCTGCCTTCGGAGTATAAAGGCAGCACGACAATGCATCAAGATGTCGTTGTTGTTTTCCCTCGACAATTCATTATTTTGCATTAAGCTCAAGTACTATTGTTGAGTTTTGAAGACAATTAACGTACTGAGTGAGGAATTATGGCCGGAGCTTTGGAATTTCTCCGCATTTTTTCTCACGAGGTCGAATTCTCGCGCCCATGGGCTCATCTCTGAAAATTGTGTGACACCAAAGTAACTTCTTCTTTTGTTGCTGTTGTTGTTGTTTCCTTCAAGTTTGGTCGTAGAAACAGCGGGAATTCCGGCTGACAGAGCCCTGGAAGTGATTAAAGTCCGTCCATGTTTTGAGGCCGTAAGGTCAGTCACAAGCCCGAGGGAAGATAGAGCCGCATCCAAGTTCCGTTAGACGACACCTCGACGACTGCGACTTGTGAGTCGTGTTCACCTTTCTTGGTCTGGATGTCGAACAACCGTTGGCAACCATCTGTCCTGAAAGCCAGTTGTTAGAATGGTCGAGCAAGCCACGATCTAGCATCTTCGGGAAAACGTCTCAACTTTCTCGAGCTTCGTGACCAACGTCACTCGCTGCTTTCGTTTCTGTCTCGCTCCGCGCTGAGTGGACTAGTAGTAATGCACTTTGTTCAGCGCTTCTAGACGCCGCCGTTGTCGTTTCTGTTTTGAATGTCTCGAGCGTCCACATTACCATGAATGCTTCGAGCGTGAGATAAAGGAGTTTGGACTTGATGTCGATGTGACGATTCTTCGTCTTCTGTTCTGTTTGACGCACTCAATGAAGAGACTAACGGAATTGCGATGCGGGCCAAAAAGACTAAATTCGGAGCGCCTTCAGTCGTTTATCTAGGCAGGCCGTATCCCGCGGTGGATATGACAATGATGACAGTGCTATTAATGCTGCCGGTGATGATGACAGCGACGCCGATGAGGCCGAGGCAAACTCTGTCATTGGAAGACCTATGACCCCCGATCTCGACGTGGAGCGTCAACAAAGCGGTCGCTTTTCAAAGTTCAGTCGCTTGCCATCGCCGCGAGACTTCGTTTGCGTCGTGTTCTTGGTAGCGTTTTTTCGTGTGAGGACCGCATAGTACTCGATAACTCGGGCGCGTGAGTTGGAACTCGTTGATCTTCTCCTTTTCCCCCCAAATTTCGTCCATCGACGTGTGGGGTCAACGACTATAGACGGAGACTGAAGTCAATCCGTGGAAACTCAGTTGTTGAAATACAGCCGACATGATTATGCAGAAGAGAGCCTTCTTCATCCGGGACGCGTTGTCCGCGACAAACTGATGCATGTGCAGTCCGACCTTTTGTGCGCGCACGAGCCACGATGACAGAATGTCGCTCGCCGTAATCGGGTCTGTCTCGAAAAGCCGTGCGAGCATCTCACCGCTACTGAAGAATTCGTCCATTTTCTCCGCTCGCAGCTTCAGCTGCTGATGATTGTGCGGTTCTGAGAGTTCGTCTTCGTCATCATCTCGCTCTAGCTCTTCGGAGCATAACTTCTGCAGCATCTTGCAAAGTCCAAAGCTCCTTTTTATTCTTCTTCTGACAGTAACAGAAGGTAGAACGACACAGAAAGAGCGGAAGAAAAGAAAAAAAAAAACATGGATCCGCCCTCGGATCCATCTGCGATCGCAATGCCATTTCCGATTAGCCGAAGAACGCACAATCGCGCGAGGATTCGTTGACCGTAACCGTGTGGAGGCTCATCTTCACTCTGATTCGGGGTTGACCACTGCGGTGGTACAGCTGCAGAGCTCTGCTTGCGGATCGAGAGGAATCGGTCGCGTATTGGAAGCCGAACGATTTTGCTTCTTATTTCGGAAGCATCAGAGTTCACAGCTTAAAATTACATGTTCTTCGAAATAACTGACCCAAAGACCTAATTGCTCGCGACAAATGCGCTCCTTCAGTGCTCGCTCTTCGCGGTCGATCGCTTGCTCAGCTGGATGGTTGAACAGCTTCGTATCCTTTCACTTTCAATGCGTTGTTCTGGTCGAGTTGCAGCGGCGGCGGCGGTGCTGAAGATTCCACGATAGATGTCGGCGCGTTCTGTACGCCATCTTCTGTGCTTTCTGGGCGTGTTGCGTCCTGCTTTGGCTCGAAGGCATAGCCGGGCTCGATGGCTAGCTGGCGGGCGAATCGACTTCTCCGTTACCACCACCCCTACCACCACCACCACCACCACCACTGCCAAGTGGCGGCAGCGTAGAGAAAAGAAAGCGGACGGTCTCTTCGTTCGCGAAGCGTTGATATAACGGCGGCCGTTATTGTTGTTCTCGGTGGTCGATGAGGGTGAGCGAACGTCGTGATGACCAACAAACCACTCTATACCTAATGACCTACGGTACGTCGTCTCGGTGCAGTAAAGCCTCAATTCTTCAACAATGGCAACAACGAAAGTGTGGCCGACTTCGAACCGAGAAATTAACAGATACATAGATCGATGGGTGGATGCCGACGGTCCTGGCTCGGCTAAAACCGATGAACTGTAAACCTGGCTGAAAGGAACGATTCATCGATCGATAGACAGACAGACAGACAGACAGACAGACAGACAAAAGACGGATAAGTTCACGTTCGGATGAATTCATGTTTCGATGAATAGGTGAAAAATAGTTCCATCAGTTCCATCGTCGTGGGGTGGGCCTAAACGCCGCTTTTGCAAACATTGTATTCAAACCAACATTGACTCATCAAACAGCCCACAAAGGGTTAACGAATCGGCAACGAAATAGCGAGGAAACGAGTTTCATGCCGTCGAGTGTCATTTTCTACAGCTCGTCGATAAAGTAGATTTCTTCGTCGATGAAGATCGGACCGGAAATTCGCTGCGTTTCAAGATCCGCGAGTTGGCATGAAGTTTCGCGGGACACGTTCCGCAGATATCGTTTCCCCCTAGAGGCGTTTCAAAATCGTGACTCGGCGCTTTTGATTTGAAATCTCACGTGTGTTTCATGTAGGGCATCCAAACCAAACAGGGACGCAGTGTGGAAGATTAGAGATCACGAGGGAGTTCTTTGGCGGCGATTTCGCGGAGCCAACGATTCGTTGAGGAGGTTTCGACTCCGTTCGTTGGATGTGCAAATACATCAAACGCGTGATAGGGTTCCACCGGACGACGAGCATTCACCTCGAAGGAGAGGAATGGAAGAAAAAAAAACAGGATGATGATTTCATCGAAATCATCAACACAGTGCCACCTGGTTGGCCTTTGGTGGTTTCGGCGGTTGCCCTGTTTGCCAGCTTGCCTGCAAGCAAGCGGGTCGGCCACATGGCTGGCTAGTTGTTCCGCTGACCGATGCTTTGATAGTTGAACGAACGGATCGGCGTTAATCATATCAAGTGGTTCGTTTGGCAGTCATATCAGATGTTATGTCGTCATTAAAATGTTTCTCTCCTTCTTCGTCATTGCCTTAGTGCGTCGCTCCGCCGGTCATCGATCTTTCAATGCCGATCGCACCTCCAATTATGAGGATCATCATCATCATTCCACTCATGATATCCATGTTATCGGTACACAAGAATCCATAACGGACCTGAAGACTGACTGACTGACTGACTCGCCGACCGGTTAACACCGTCAGGAAAGGGGTGTTGAAACAAGCGGAAGTTTTTCTACCAAAAAAAAAAAACAAGAATACAACAAGCCGAAAATTCGGATGGTCATGAACCCTGGAAGCCGAAGCTCCGTCCGTGAATGAGTGGATGCATCGTCGGATCAATGGATGAGCCCGCGACAAGACCGACGGCCAAAGAGGTCGGAATGCTTGATACTTTCACGAGCTTCAACAGGTTCCGAGAAGCTGGCATTCAAAAATTCCGATTTTGAACCTTCCGCACGAACGATTGATCGATGGTGATGATCGCGGCGGCGGCGGCGGCGGCGGCGGCGCTTTTGACAGCGCTCTAGATAGACAAGGGTGAAGTCGAACACGGGAGTGAGCTTGCGCATTGTTTCAAAAGTGAAATCAACAGAAGTGAAAGTCGTCGCATCTTGATCTTCCAATAGATCGCCCGATCGACATCGAACCGGTTTCTGTCAAACTCGCTCTTGTTGTCGATGCTTTGTTGTTGGAGCTTCCAGTGGGACGCTTCTCGAATGTCGTCACCCGCCCGAATTTCTATTAACTCGAGTGAAGGATTGAAGAGTGAAGAGAAATTGGGCGACTTCGACGGAAGCTTCTGGCGGAAGCTGACGAAAGAAAGACAATGAGATGTGGTCTTTCCCATTCACTTGTTACCGGGGCTGTTGCATTATTATGATGATGATGATGATGAGAGACGAATGCCACCGTTTGCTGATATGAACGAGTGCCCGCATGTGTGATTTTCTTATCACTCCGCGGAATGCATTCGTTTGTGGTGCGACACAATCGGCTTTTATCTGACACTTTTCTACCGTGGGAGCGAGAGGGGCCCGTCGCAAGAACTATTGTGGTTACGGAGGTTCTTCCAAACAAGACTGCTTTTCGAAACCCTTTTCATTCATTCGATCTTTTCGACCCGATATTTGGATTTGCAATCGATACGCGAAATAGGGTGGGGGTGTGAAACCACTCCTCCTCTCAAGGGACCGGATCCTGTACTTTACACGACGGAATAAGAATCAAAACGGGCTCCGTGGCGATCGATGAAGAAGTTTTCCGTGAAAACTCACTTTTCACATCGGAATTCAGATCCTCAAGGGAGGTTTCGTCGGGTTCGCGGACAAGCTCGAAATCTTGCATTCTCGGCTACTGCAGAGGAGTGTCGGCGAATGCGTGTAATGGCGTCGTTCCAATAGTTGATCGGCGGCGGCGGCGGTGGCGGCGGCGGCAACGACGACGACGACGGATCGGAGCACCGTTCGCCATCAGTCCAGTAGGTCAAGCGTACAAGTGGCTGCTAAATGCTACCCATTGGGCACTCACTGAAGAACCACCACCAAGCAGTCGATGACCAACATCATGGCTACTTTTCGGTGTTGCCGAACGCTCACAATTCGCTTGGCTTGAGAGTTCGGCTTACAAAACTTTTCGTCGTTCAAAGCTCCACCGGAGGGGCACACCGGCGGCGGGCGGCTAGATTTCCAGGAGCAGCCAAACAGCTGCTGCTGCTGCTGAGAGCTGGAAATGCTTTGGCGGCCGGTCTCTGACATTCTCGGCGGCATGACACTTGCAAACTACAAACGTAGACGAGAAAAGTCCGGCTTGTTTTTTCGTCTTCATTTTAAACATCTTAGCGGCGCACTCTGACCCTCGACCTTCATATTTAAAGCAGGTTATGAGGAGGAATGACTCCTTGCGCTCTTTGCTTTGGCACGACCCGACTCGCTCGAACAAACCACCCGACTAACTAACTGACTGACCGACCGACCGACCGAATGAGCAGAAATCCGTGTGCCTTGACTGTTAGGATGACTTTTCAATCCACCGACTGACAGAATGGATCAAACGAGCAAAGCAGCTTCTCAAATGTGAAGTTCGTTCGTGAGAAGCGGCTTCGATCCGCCGCTCTCAGAATAACTCTGTCGACAACAGATGATGCTCAAGGTCGATCAGCTTGTCCGTTACGGTTTATTTGCGAGAAGAGGCTTAAGGATTTCGTTTCTCCAAGGGGAGCACTCGCTCACAATAAAGGAAATCTCGGGAACGCTCGTTTCGACTTCATCGCGAAGTGTTTCATCAATGTCGTCTGACAACTGCCGGAAGAGTTCACAAGCTGAGAATGAGGTACGCAAGCCAGTGGTGGGCGAGCCGTTTTCGCAGACGCCCGCCGTCGAAAACCCTTTGGTGGCGATGGGTATAACGTTCGTTTTGTCCACTTCAACTTCGCTGGTTCTGATTGTTTTTGTCGTCGTTGTCATCTGCGTTTGCTTAATTGTTACAAAACTCCTTCTCGACAGCTCGCGTTGCATTTCTATTTCCATCGCGCTGCCTGATGGTCCATCCATCCATCGCTTGCAAGCCCGCCGCCGACTGTCCCACTGTCTCAGCGGATTGATGCCTGCTTTTGCCATTATCGTCATCGGCATCTCATGTTGTTTTTCTTCTTCAAAACAGCAGCCGCTGCTGCTGCTGCAACAACGGATTGCTGCTACTAATGCGTCAGAGCCGCGACATTGCCAGCGAAACCGACAACCAGTCAGTCAGTCACTCATTCACTCAGTCAATGAGTCAAACCACGGTCGGGTAGGCGACATGTAAGACTGGCGAAAGAGGAATCGAACATCATCGAGATTCGACTTCCGATCGCAGCTGGTGTCTTTGCCTCAAACGAATTAGATTACGAAAAATCATCTTTGACAGCGGTTGCGTCGTCCGTGGACAATATTTCTCGATATTCTTAGGTAGTGTTGAACTTGACCCGTTGAAGCAGCCGACCGATCAGCTGATTTCCGCTCGCTTGCTTCTACAATGGCTTTTCGACCGAGTCCGTGTTTGAAGTCGCCAGGGGCGAGGAAATCTGAGTAGCGACTAGGTAGGTTGATAATAATTACGTTGCTGAAACGAACAACACGCTTCCGTTGTTGCTCTTGAGAGTTTTCATGTCAACTCTGACCGCTTCTTCAACAACGCGTCAAGCGTCAAGTGAGTCCTACATCTTCAACAACAAAGGCTTCAACAGCTGAATTTCATCGATTAAAAACGTTTTTCAAAATAAATAACCGCTGCCATGATAGCATGATGCGGCAACCACGATAAAGATGACAATAGTGGGAATGACGACGATGATAACTGGTTGTTGCCGGTTCTGGAGAACGGTTGTCGGCGTTGTTCCATATGCTGCTTATCGCTTGAATCGATGGACTAACGCTCGCGCGTGGTGAGAACCATTGAGCCTGTCTGTCTGTCTGTCTGTCTGTCGGTCGGTGTGCCTTGATTCGCCCACCATTCCGATAGGAGGAAGCACAGAGTGACATCCAGAAGCCTACTTTTTTTCGTTATTGTTACGGCTGACGGCGACGGGTGTTGAAGTGGATGTGAGGCTGTTCATTCCGAGCTTTGGATGAATCGCCAACCAGTCAGACGGCATCCACTCGGTCGTCAGTCAAATATTCCGCGCAAGGTTGACCAGGGCATTGTGTTCTTTCTGATAACGATATTCGCTGTTTGCCGAGAGAGTCATCGTCGTTTGTTCCGTAGATTCAAATAACAATTCCGTAGCTGCATCGTAGACTAGACGATGGTGTCGTGACGTTTTGGCGGTCGAAGGCGTGCTTTACGATGCTGAGACTCGTTTCGGTTTTTGCGTTGATTAGGCCACCGGTTGGAAGACGAGCACATGGAGAGTCGGAGGGAAGAAAAACCAACAGAAGAAGCCGACGCAAAAAAAAACTCTCGACGGAGAAGATGAGAAGTTCCCTCAAACGAAGTCTGCACCATCCTCCGGTACCGAATCCCACCTTGTTCAGGTCACTCGCGCGGTGTTGATGGCCCCGAGGCTACTGACTCGAAGAACGAATTCGGAAATCTGATCGAATATCGACGAGGATCGAGACGGACGGAGAAGACGGCAGTATCAGTGAGAAACTTCGCATTTGTCTTCCTTTGAGAAGATACAGTTCATTTCCCAAGATCTATAGATAAGCTATGCCACCGGAGATCCGCTTGTCCATCGCTCTCGTGTTGGACTAGCGGGAGAGAAACGCGCATTCCGGAGCAAGTAGCACAGGAAGTTTCGTGGAAAACCGTTACACGACCTGGTTCGCAGAGACTCCCTGTTCCGGAGTACTCTATTGTACGGATCGAGAATGTCTAGAAGGTGGCATTTCATTGTGATGCCGTTGATGAGAAATCAAGACAACGGTATCGTGGATCTTCTGGAATACGCGAGATGCGTCGCCGCCTGGTCAGATGGGAAACAGTGGGGCGACCGCCTGAGCGTTCATTGTCAGAGCGTGAAAGTTATAGCGTGTTGGTGTGTATGCCATTCATTTGTCTTCTGGCTCCACATCATTTTCACCCTTGTCGACCGGTTTTCCTTTCCGACGCCTTTTGCTCGATCGTCATCGAGTTCTCTCTTTTATCTTCAAATTTGTTCCACAATCGACCCAAGCAACTGACCGTTACGAATGACGCTGTTTCTGCTTTCGGTTGTCGGCCGAGTCTGTGTGAAATGCAGCTTTTGATCCATCCATCCATCCATCCGGTCTCTAATGAAGTCTCCTCATCGTTTGCCCGAGTAAAATGAGTTATCGGAGATTTTCTTCCGTCAAATTCGCTTTTCGGTTCCCTGTCCTCTCCGTCGCATCGTTCATTGCCAGTCGCGGTAGCCCGTTAGCCGCTCCAGATGCTAATGCGCAGTCACATTTGTGAAAAAGAACAGCGGCAGTGGAGACATCATACGACTTGATTGACGGTCTGACCACACTGCCACGCGACCGAGTGAACCTCACTGACAGCGATGTCTTGCGAATAGACGAAAATTACCAACGGCTCCAGCGACTGTGGTGTCCAAGATCAAATGGAACCACATGAGGCTCCCGGCTCTCGTTTGGTGGAAATGCCGCAGCTCTCGATGTTTCTTTCCCTCACGCTATAAAATCCAAACTCTGGGGGAGACTCAATTGCGCCAATTTTTGAGTTTTGCTTGTGCTACCGCTATGCGTGCTAGTTGGAGCACGGCAACAAGCGCGCGACAACGATGACGCCGCCCGGGGATGAGCATCGGGACGGGGCCGCAAACGGAAAAACGCTCTTACTGATACTTTGCTTCGTCGACTGGAAATTGACGGATGGATATGTGTCCGCTGTCGGTTTTTTCTCTCCGATTTTCTCCCGCTCGCAGCAACCGACGTCCACTTGTCGCTGCTCGCTCTTTTGATGGTGGTGGTGGTGGTGGTGGCTTCAAATGCCCTGAGTGAGTGACTGAATGACTGACAAACGGACGAGCGGATAGTCGGTCCGTTGCTCGGACGAAACGAAGGAAGGAAGGAAGGATAGACGGACGAGATTGCAAGAAAGCTGGTCGACTCGCTGGTCCGCGATACGTCGGCCGTTTAGCACCGAGCGGCTTTTGATCGGCTGCGGCAACGCGCGGTTCACACAACGGATTTAAAGTGATTCCGTGTCTTCTTCATCGCCGACCGTCTTCATGATCAGCGTCATCGTGGACAGAACTCGCAACCGAATTCATATCATCGGATGGATGTGGAGCGCCTCGCTTCAGAGGTGTCGGTCGTCGCGCCGCTTTTCGCGAATATGTTTTCAGTTTTCTATTTGCTCTCATAGTTTGTTCTTCTCCCTTCGTCGTGACCATATATCAAGGAACGCGTTGCAAACAAACGACAGCTAGCGAAGTCTGCCCGAACGCCTGGCTGGCGTTGACGAGCGACTCTGGAGACGAAATAATCATCACATGTCAGATCGGGCTCAATTAGCGATGCTCGCCGAATGCTTGAATGGTGGTGCTCTATGATGATGAAGATACGATGTGAATCTACGCTCCTTTTCTCTCACGTCGGCGTCGCTTCTTCTCTTGACTGCTTCCATGCTCGCTGAAGCCGCTTTCTACCCGTTAACCGAAGACCGGTCCAGATACGCAGCGCCGAAAACCGGGAGCACCCGACCCGAAGTCATCGAGCGAGCAGCTCAAGAACCGGACTCTGTTTGAATGAAACTTAAAACGTCTCGAGAAACGCCGCTTTTCGGCGAGCGTCAATCATCGTGAGAGTTGTCATCGTGTGTCATGACGAGCAACATCAAAAGCAGGATCACCATCATCACACTCGGTCTTAAGGGCCGGGACATGCAGGACTACCGTACTGCAAAAACTAGGAGTTGACTCGTGGGCCTGGGGTTCGAATCTTGGGTGCGGAAGACGACATTAAACAGAAAAGAACGAGCGAATCAAAGGAATGATGGACAGAAGGGGAAGCCGACGAGTGAAGAAGAAAGAAAATAGAAAGGAATCATAAAGGAGAAGGGGAAAATTTCAAAGGAACGTTTTCGGATCAATGCGGCACCGAATCTGAAATTGAAAGTTCTTCTGAAGTGAAGTCTGTTTTGGCTTTTTCCTCCTCTGCATCTCATCTTCGAAAGAGGTTCTTCATTGATTCTCTTTCCATTTTTGCGGCAATGCTTTTTTTTTCTTCTCCATTTGGTGCGTGGCTTTCTGGCTGTTAGCGGGAGGCTTCGAGAACTTTTTGGATTTGATGGTTTCTCTTCTTTCCTTCTTCTCTCTTGCTACTTTTTCGCTCTCATCCGTAGTAATTAGACCAATGACTCTCCATCATTGGTTTCTTTTCGTTTGAGAATCCCGTTCATCCGAAGAGTTTCACTTCGCTTCGTCGCTGGAGAAAAGCTGGAGATGCCCGTGTCCGCGGTTGATCATCCAACGAATGATCCTCACGGGCTGCTCAATTTCTTTCGCTGATTTCGGAAAAGTACAAAATCACGAGGAGATGATCATTTGAAAGATTCGAAAGTCATAATTTATTCAATCGAAAACTTTCGTAGATCTCTGCCTCTCGGCGAAACAAAACTGTGGCGGCACCGAGAACGAGGTTCGAACTCGAGAGTGGACAAATTGCCGATTCATGAAACTGTCTTTTGGTCCTCTCAATCTTTGGCCTTCTCAGTTTCGACCAATGGATCGCTTGATCGCAGATAACGCTTCGTTGTGATTGACGGCACGATTCTCAGTCGGATTCGAGACAGTAAAAAAGTATTTATTATATCATCTGCAGGATGATTCCATACGAATTCCAATAATAACGTAATAAATAACGTCTGCAGGCTCCGATTCGTGCTATGAATCGACTCATTTGTGTCATAATGATACTTCAACTGATATTACAGGCTCATATGACCGTTTGACAATGTAGGCTCACGGAAGACGAGGAGGGAGACACGACTTTGGAGAATCGCGTCCGTGCGCGCAATTGACAAAGTCTGAAAAGAAACCTCTCGTTTTCCCGGCGGTCTGATCGTCGTTTACAATTGGCATGCCAAAGCGCCGCGACGAAGCAATTAATACGTAAGCTGGACAGCAGTCACAGTGGTCTGCCGACTGGGCAATCCGACAATCGCTTCTTCGCGGCACTTCTAGTTTTAACGATCCGCCGTCGGCTCTATCCGACCGTCATAATCGGACGAATCGCTCTCCCTACGTTCGTTCGATTCTGCTGTTGATGTATTCGTTTGACCGCTGTTTCTGTGTTGTTCTTGTCCGACTCTTTCTTCCCGCGATATGACTTTTACGAGTTTTTGTCCGATTAGAAATAGTATGGTTGCTTTTTATACTAGTTTATCTCGTCTTCATCGAGTATTCTTTGTTGAATCGAATCAACCGTTCTCTGGAATGTGCGGTTTGGATTCTTAGGGGCCGTTGATGAATTTCCTGGAAACTTTGATCAGTTCCCCGCAGAGCTGCATCCACGTGCCATGCGCACGATCTCTCATCATGGAATCATTCGTCTCGAGATGCCTGGGACTTTCCGCTGCACAACTTCTCCGAGTTTAGCTTGGGGCTACCGTGAAAGTTCCCGCGCATTTCTGAACGGTTCTTCCTGTCCCCGCTGTTTTGGCGGACACTTTTTCACCCTTCTGCCGGGGAACGATACCCGCAGAAATTCGTTCTTGATGTCATACATTGTTCATAGCGCACCATGAACTGTCACATTTTACTTCCTTGCTTGTCTTCTACTACTTGGGGAGCATGAGGTGAACTTGAAAGGGTGTGCGGGTTAACCTTCGCAAGGTTACGGGGCGTAGGCCTAGCCAGCCGTTTTCGGAATTTCGTGTACGACACACTGGATCTGTTGGCGGTCGAGTACGATCATCAGCAGCATCATAAAACGCTTGAAAGTTCCATAAGTCTTCGAAAGGTGGGCGACGGAACAGTCACCGAAAAAGTCAGAAAAAGTCGTCGGGTAGAAGACGAAAAAAAGACACAACAAAACTGGAGAGAAAGCGCAATGGTATTCTGTTGATAGCGCCGCTAACCCACTGACTCCGGCGAAGACGACGACGTCTTCTTCTTGGTCGTCGATCGCTTGCTCGTTCGGAAGGATCCAATGGATACTCGGGTGGCTGCTCGGCAGCGATGGTACCGACGGACTTCTGAAGAAACACACGTACAACCACGTAACGCGTAACGGTGAACTTCGGTTGAACTGGAAGAAGAACACTCCGAACAGGGTCACTCGGAATGGAATATCCGACGCTTTTATCCGGCGCTTGTCCGCCCTTCGACGCTTATGTAACCAGGCGTACGAGTAACGAAAATTCCACGAAAGCTCTTCGAGCGAGGAACGGTGTGCTTTCACTGGCGAATTCGAATCTACAATTCTCTTGTTCGGAGCCACCCGGTGTAGTGCCGGTCGCTGCTCTTCCATTTCTATGCACAACAACGTGCGGATGCCGTGCACGGGACCCCTTGTCTTGTGAACGACATGTTCTCAGTTTTGAATTTTCTCTCGAATCTTTTTTTCGTGCGGGAGCGGGGCGAACCCGCGCTACAGTTCACGTCACCGCTGACTGCGGGCAGGCACACGACGGGGCTGATGAGTTTACTTTTCGGCTCGATCAATAAATTACGCAGGTTCCCCATGTTCTTATAATGTGTCTCGATCGGTAAACCGCTACGGAGCACTTCCTCAAGTTTCGCTGGAAGGGTTACGACTTGATGGGTCTTCTTCCGATCGGTTTACACAATCGTAAAGCTGACGGAATTCCACGGGACGTCGTGTGAGCGGTAGGGGGCGTAAATCAGTGTTAAACGCTCCTTTCATCAGTCGGATTCGTAATCAAAGCCCCAGACGGTCACAAATTTCCGCTGTCACTTCAAAGTAGCTTCTCAGGTGCTGCGTTTGGCCGGTCGTCCCATTTCTCCAATCAATATGGTGCGCGCTCCTCGACTTCGATGAGTTTAAATTATTTCCGATAACGTTTCCAACACCGCGGCACAAAAAAAATTCGCTGAACACTGCGACGGGCACTGCGCGACGAAATTCGCGGACTTTAATCGCCATGGAATATTCAAGGTTGACGTGAGTAACGAGTTTCTCGATCGTTGCTCCGACTTCTCTATAATTCCACTTGGATGGAAATCCGCAACCGCTCCAAAATGCAGCTCTTCCCGAAGGAGATCAACTGCGAAGAGCACTGTAGGAGGCGAGACAAGTTTGTGGACCGGACGAAATATGGTTTTTATTTTTCCTTGCTCTGTGCCTAAGATGCAAGCCGTCATTGACAGCACACTGAACAAGAACGTCGGTTACAGTTGTCGGATTCACTCGGAAGTTTTTCGGAGCAGAACAGCGAGGCATCTCGGATTACCGCAAGCATCAAACACCGAGCGAAACGCTGTTCGTGTTTTCTGTTGTCAATCGTTCGCTCCTAAAACTCGCCGTTTTGTTTCTTCTTTCTTAGAGCTCCGGTTGCTGGAGCGAGAAAACCATCGGCGAATGGAACAGAACTCCCCTGCTCTACAAGATCCTCAGAGACTTGAGTGTTCGGGGGTTTCTCATAAGATTCCAACGATCGCGCCGGTTGTGTTGTATAACGGTTTTTTTTGCAATCAGGGAGGTATTCAAAGCTCTTAGATGGTGGTGGGCAGGCCGGTAGTCCTCGAGTGAGCGAATTCAATGCAGAAGGAAGAGAATGAGAACGAGAATACACAGATAGAGAAGAGTTGACAAAACTAATTGTGTATAGGGCTCGACACTTCCATTGTCAGCGTCTTGGTCTGTTTGCAGCGGCTTGTCATTGTCACGGCTGTAACTTTATTTCATCATCACGACACAACTACAACCGTTTGACTATCCCTTGTCTGACAGTCTGAGTGAGGCCAGGGCGTAGACTATCGTAGGCGCTTGAAAACGTGTGACGTCTGGAATTTCCTCGATTCGTGTATTCGAAGCTGTAACAGTGTTCGAATCTCGCTGAATTCGACAGAGATCAAATTCAAGTAGAGAGTCTGCGCTTGGTGGTTGGTGGTGGCGCATTTCGGTGAATGAGAAAGAAGCATGCGCAGATAAATGACGAGAATGAAATACAAAGACAGAATGAAGCCATGGGAATTCCGCGTGTTCCTCATTTTTCTTCAAAACTTATCGCAAGGTTATCGAATCTTCAGATTCCGCAGTCTTCACAGCTGGCTGGCTGGCAGCAGCTGTGCCTTATCTCCAGTGCGCCATCGGGTTTAACTCATGTTCGTCATGTGCGCTATGTCAAGGCATGTAGCTGCAAGGAGAAGAAGAGTCATAGGGGTGATTCCAACAAACCACAGTGGCTGCTGAATTGTTGTGGGATTACTCTGTTGGATTGTGGCCGTATTTTGGATGTTTAGTACGGAATCGTCGGTTTGTTTGCGAAGGAACGTTTGCCTTGGTTAGTTTCGCTGAGATAAGCTGAAATGAAGTGGCATAAATCCAGACTTGTATTCCTTTAATAAATTCCTGCGCCGCGCCGCCACGGTCATGGAGCATCGTCGTCAAATTTTATTTTTCAAACAAAACGTGGCGGCCATCGTTCCGATTGCGAACAGGCGCTAAGACCTTCGCTGTGTCTCGAAGATCGCATTTCCTTTGATTTTTGACGCCATGAGCACTCATAGGCCACAACTTCGATCCGGGAAACCGGTACTTGGGTACCATTTTTGATTGCCATATTGATCCCAGTACCGTTATCGGTTCTGGTAACGATGCCGGTGCCGAAGGTGGTGGTAGCGTGAGTGGCGCCGGCCGGTGCCGTGCTCGACGAAATCTCGGTCATTTTTTCGTGCGGCGGCGCTCGGTTTCATTGTGGAACAGATATGTCATTGCGATAACCTCGCCTACTCAAATCACGTTTTCAATCGTTATTTTTTATCGTTAAGTTTTCTGCGGACTTGGATCACTTTCGCCGCGACGGCCGGCAGAAGAGACACCCTCGTGACGCGCCGGTGGCCTACGGCGCTTGCTTACGTATTTTACGCTGCTGCC
Source organism: Neoseiulus cucumeris (assembly GCA_021527715.1). Classification (NCBI taxonomy): domain Eukaryota; kingdom Metazoa; phylum Arthropoda; class Arachnida; order Mesostigmata; family Phytoseiidae; genus Neoseiulus; species Neoseiulus cucumeris. The sequence goes on along the minus strand of JAJSRV010000029.1, from coordinate 7,831 downwards.
GTCGCCACTTACGTGCGACGCGTTGAAGAAGCACCGTTCCTTCGCGACTCACGGTTCGGTCAGCTGTGACTCCGATGTGGCACCACCCACGATTGTCTTCAGTTCGTTTTCTGTGACTGGCTTTTGATCTCGCTCGATCGGTGGCTGTCTGACGTCGATTCTTCTCCGGCGACACTGACTCTTCTCGATGCGCGTCTCAACAAATCAGCCGGGACGATGAATGTTCTGGAAGCGATTCGCATCCCACTTTGGTTTTTCTTGCCTCAGAGCTCCGCACCTCCTCCACATCGTGAGCCGGGCCTCTGCGGTCCAACGAGCGAGGAATCTTCCAGATCTTCGGGAGGGCTCAAGTCTCCTCTCTAAGAAGAGATGAAACGGCTTTGGATGAAGATACGATGAAAAAAAAATGAAAAAACCCGCAGAGCTTCAACGGACACTGATCAGGTCTTTGTGGGCACTCAGGTTCCATCGTATCTTCATCCAGGGTTATCCAACCTTTCGAGGTTCCGTGGACATTTACGCGTGATTTGTGTTCGGCTGAAGCTTCTGGTCGCACTTCTGTCGATAAGGCAAGCTCTCAAACAACTCGTCGTAGGGGCGTACAGTCCTTGAGTGAAGATTATCCGACATTGTTATCATGAAGATTTTGTCCAGATTTTCGGAAGGTCGGGGCGAGGTGTGAAGACGGAGCGTGAAAAAAACGACAGCTCTTCTTAGTGCATTTCAAGTGTCTAACTATCTTCGCGCTATCCGTCGCCAACACCGGCATCTTTGTCGCCAAATCCTCAGCAGCACCACTTGTTCGCCGGGCGTCTGGGCGTTCTTGACTAGCAATAATAACAATCATTGTTGTCACCAAGGTGAAGTTCGCCCGGTCGTAGCACCACAGTCGTCATCTCAGATTCGGGTGGCAGAACTAGCTGGCGCCGTTAAACGAGGAAGATGAACGAAAACTCATGGAACAGAAGCGAGGAAATGAGTGTCGAGAAGAGAACTCTAGAAGAGCGAACTCATGTATAACGGAGAAAATGGGATGGTTATATATCGTCCCGATCGACGCAGATGTTGGCCAAGTCAGTCGAATCACTAACTATCAGGCGAAGCAGAAAAAAAAGTGGAAGAAGCGAAAATAACAGAAATAAGGAACGGTATCCACAGTGCTGCTCGCGACCTTTCGCGCCAGAGATGTCTCCACGACAAGATTAATGGTGAACATCCCAAAGCATCGAATCGACCGGCGATCCAAACCAGCAAACCAGAGTCATCTGCAGAGCGAGGAACAACGATCAGAATCTATAGGGACGCTTTCAGAAAACGCACGTCGTCGAGTTCGTCTGTTGGAAGTGAAACAAAGTTGCTGCCCCGACCGGTCAGCCAGGAAGCCGTCGACATAGGTTGGGTGCGAACAGCTTTCCAAACTTTCTGTTCTTCGTTTATTTCCATACTGGGAGTTGTAGCTCGTTGTTATTTATGTCGATGTTGCTGATAACGCCGCCGTTGCCAGAATCTCTTCCGAGGGAAACGGATCTTTCGGCCTAAACAAATCAATACACGTTCGTTACCGACCATAAACGCGAATGGAGTCCACGTAGAACGTGAGACTCGACGGCAGAATCCTTCTGGCGGTGTTTTATAATTTAAGATCCTAGTAATAGGTTGAAATAGTGCTGACAGCATGAATCACTTCGCGGCGTGACCGTCTATTCACTTCTCTTACTCGACATTCGGGTTATTAATTCGTCGTCATACTCAAGTCTGGTCGGAAACAAACGAAGAGACCGATTTGCAGCCCTCTCGAGAGTTCGGCATCCGCTATCGGATCGATATTTCAGCGTTTCATCGCGCGTGTTTCGCTCATCGGGGCAAACAATGAGCCAGGAGAAACAAAATAACAACTGCCTTCTCTACATATACTAGCGCATCATTAGGAAAATGTTGGGTTCATTCAGTTCCGATCGATGGGGATCGGTCGAAGGCTCGTTTGATCTGGAACAGTCGGAAGAATAATTCATCAATGGAAAACACGGCTCTTCCGCGGTGAATATTGACGGAGTTCGACACCGACTATAATCTTCATTTGAGAATCGCTTTCTCGTGACTCCCTCGTCTTTCGGCTCTGAGAAAAATCCAGATTTGAGTGAGAAGATTCTCCGTGGGCACTGTCTCGAACCGTGAATACCAATTATCCGAATCATATCATATCCAATGTCGAGAGCAGACAATATTCTATCAAAACCTCGGAAATATCTCAAGATAGCGAATTTGATTCAGGCCCGACCACTTCCTGATCATCACTGTCTTGCGTCGATATTTAGAAAGCCGTGATCAAGAGCGAAACTGGCGCGTTTTGAAGTTTTCAGTGAAGTTCGCCGCTTTAGGCGAAGTTCGTTGATGATACTTCTGAAGAGGAATTTCCATTTTCACAAAGATGATCGATAACGGAATAATCTTAGGACGAAGCCGAGCGTGACGGATGAGGTAACTATCGAAGATGTTTAAAAATTCAAAGACTATCTTTCAGTTCGGTGGTCGATCTCGATGTTAATGTCCGATAAACGATAGAAACTAATGCACAGTAGCCGACAAGAAGCGGCCCCGCGTTTCTCATTCGATTATTTATCCACTCCTCTAATTCAAGCGATAGGTGGATTTTATGATCATTGTCAGTTTGAATATTTGAAGACCATTCTGATGTTATCGAAATAATTTGTTCGTTCGGAGTGAAAAGGGTGACGTGAGTCATATCTCGAGACCGATCGCCCGACCGACCGACCCACTCTGATGGCGAGACCATTCCCCTGGAACCACGGTGTCTCATCAAAACCCCAAAAGCCCAGTATCGAGTCGGCGAACGCTGCTTTGCAACCGGTTATCAATAGTCGACGGTGTTCCATGGAGACGATTTGGCTGATTTTGTTTTCTGCTTTTTCCCTCCCTCCCTCCGTCTTCTTATTCGGTCACCTCTGACCTCGGGCCGATGGACAAACCGTTAACCGCGAAACTGCTTTAGCGTTTAAGTGGAAGTGGTGGCCTTTTGTTTTCTTGCCGTTTCAATTTGGAGAAATAGGCCTCACACATATTGTTCGGCAGTGTGCTATGTGATGTATTGCACATTCCAAAGCGCTCAAGCACCAGCAAGCGATACCGAGGTGCAGCAAGAGCGCTGGTCGGAGTCGATCTTAGGCGAAGAGACCGCGGCATCGCCATTGACATCATTAATCCGTCTCCGACCTCAGCGCTAGCTTCTTGCACCACTGCAGACAGATGTATCAAAGTTTTGTGAACACGCAACTTTTATGTCGATGAGGTCTTCATGATAATCGTCGTCCTGATGACGATGTTGATCGCGGTGATGATGTCACTGATCTTGAAGATCGCACTGATATACTTGCTCATCTCAGACAGAGTATGATGGACACGGCTCCCATGAGGGTTATGAAGGTGATCTGGATAACGTTTGAAAAATAAGCTTCAGATAAGTATTGAGTCATCAACATACAATGACGAATGAAGAGTTCTGATAGAAGACGATCCTTCGGAAAACACCGTTGACCTGGACTGATTCTCGGGAGAGTAGAAATTCCGCGGCCAAGGGTTCTTCTGTTCAGGACATCCGATCATCGTGACAAGGGTCCACGTTCCCTGTGCCGATAATAATAATTGCGAACACCTTCATAGATTTGAAGAAGTGTACGCTGGAACGCCGGGTATAAATTTCATTTAATTTTTCCTCCCAGTTGCCGATCTCTCCTCTCGTGCTCGCTCGCTGCCTTTGGCGGAGTTTTTCTCTTTTTTTTTTCCATTTAAGATGCTTTTCTGTTGAACTTGGCCCTCTTGGCATGCTCGCTCGCTCGCTCGCTCGCTCGGTGCTTGGTGCCGGTGCTTCAGCGATAACCTTTAGCGACGCTGCGGACCGATAGCGAAACGAAAAGTCAAAGTGGGTTACGGTAACAGTTACAGTGCCCGCGAGAATCGTCGTCGGTTCGATCGCCGTTGATCTGTCCGCTTGTGAGTAGAGGCAGCGTCGGCGGTGTCGTCGACGTCGTAGTCGTATATACGATTATATAACACCAAGTTTATCTTCCTCGAAACGAAAGTCTACGAAGGAAAAGGGGTTCACTCGCGTGCGCCCAAACGCTCCGGTCTTTCAACCGGTCGTTTGTCCTCAATTGTGAGGTCTCTTGTGGAACCGTGACATCAAGAGCGATGTCAGTGTTCGGTATAGCGCCCACGGTCCCGCACACGCCCCGTATTTCTTCCAAAAGTCACCGTATCTCTTCTACTTCTGGAGCTAATTAGTTTTTTCCCTTTCGTTTCGATAGCTTCTGAACTCTCCTTCGTTCGATCGATGGATCGATCGATGGAATCATGAACGAAGCACGACAATCGTCTACTTCTGTCGACAGAAAAGGAGCGACAGGAGAAGGGTAGATCTTGTTTGGACGAATGGTCGACTTTGGCGCGGCAGCGTCCTCACGTGGCAGTTGGAATCTCTCCTTTCTTCTTTTCTCCACTTTATGGATTTTTAGGCGGGGATTAGCCGAGAAAGAGGTTACAACAAATGTATCCGATTCTGAATCCCGTTGGTCTGACGACATTTCGGACAGGTTGCTCACGGAGAAAACGACTCGTCGTCGTTGATACGTCCGTGAGAGATGGAGCACCCGAGGGATCGAAATTAAATTTAACCGAGACCCCATTCCTCGATCGAACTACGACGACGACGCCACTCGGATACTAAATGTGATTCTGGCTCGGAATGTTCGGCGTTTCGATCGTTTCGGTTCTCAGTAGTTGCTACTTGAGAAACTCTATCCGAATGCCGCCAGATAGCAGAGAATACTGCGCGTGGTTCCTTGTGGAATCACCGCTCCTTGCCGGAGGGGAAGAATTGGAACGGGGATTTTGAACCCGGTTCGATGAAGCTCAATGAAGTTTGTTTTGTTGATTAATCTGTTCTCGTACGTGCCCGTGGTTATTGGAAAGAGCTCTGATTGGAAACGTTCTCGGCAAGCGGATGAAGCATCACGTACATACCTACTGAGCTAGCTCCCTACCCGAACGCTAGATGGGGGAATAGTCGTGCGCGGCTTTGACCAGTTTCTCTTCTCTCCATCTCCCGATTTTGCGATTTTCGAAACTCCTTCATGAGGCTCTTTGTTTGTTAGTGAATGGCGTTGTAGCTTTTGACGACGCCGAATGGATGGGACGATGCCTTTTAAATAGGAAGACAAATCTTGTGAATAGAAGACGAAGAAAAAAGAGGAAAGGTCACGAGGTCTTATCAGCTGCTGGAGATGCTGGAGTAGAGCTCGGTGCCGGTGGTGGTGGGGTGGTACGCTCCCGCTGTCAGCGGCCGAAGCGGCTGCGCGTCGATCGGACAGAGAATCCTATACAAGTCTTGACACAGTGCCACAGTGTCCGCGCGGCACTTTTCAAATTTCTGATGACCACCAAATGGATCCGCCAGGCGGCCAGGTCGATGCGACGCTCGGCCCCTCTATGCAGCATCACGTTGGTCACACTCTACGCTTGTCGGCTTCCTTTCTTTTCTTCGTGGACCAACCAGCTTTCCAAGAAGTCACAAGTAGCGTGTTTAATGTTGATGGACACTCCGTACAACCTACGACCGCCGCCGCCGCCGCTGCTATCGATGAATCGAGGTTTTCGAATCGAAATGAAAAGAATTTCACTCGGGAACAACGAAATGAGGTTGAGATGAAGAAGTAGAGAGGAGGACGGGGAATTTTTAATCAGAAGTTATTTAAGCCGTGTTATTGTTCTCAACCCCATTCAAAAATTCCGCGGGAATGCTGTACATGTGTGTCTCGCAGTGAATTCTGCTAGAGACCCGAAGAGTAATCGCCAGGAATTCAAATCGGCCGCGAAATAGCGGAGCGGCCAGCGTGAAATAAATCAATAAAAAATGAGACCTCTCGTGCGTTCGGCGCACGGATTCCCTGTCCAGAATTGAGTTGTAGGCATTTGCTTTTTGAAAATCGATTTCTTCTCCTTTAGAACTGTAGAAAACCGAAGCATTCAACGAGCAATCGGACGTTCCGAAAGAGACTACCAGCCAACGCTCAAAAATGGCTGATTAATGACGCCGTATCTTTTCTGTTTTCCCTCGTTAGGCTCTTCCTTCCTTTCTTTTGGCGTTTGTATTTTGAAGTTTCGATCACTTTTTTTTGGGTCGGAAAACGAGGAAAATGTCAACGGGACGGGAAATCCGGAAAACTTTTGTTTCGACCTGAGAAATTCTAGTGGAGTTAGTAGAGAGATTCTAAATTCGCTACTTTTCTTTTCAGATCCTCAATCGACAACTAAAACCCGGACGAGAAAAATGGCAGTCTCTGAACAGCAGGTGAGTTCGCCATATCCTTCCAGTTGTGTCCCTCCTGTCGGTTAGAAACAGCGTTATCCAAGTGCTTTGGCAATCCATGTCAAAATTCTCAACATGCGCAAGCGACGAAAAGTAATCCTGTGGCTACCCCTGCAATTTGCGCGTAAGCGAAACTCAAATTGTTGTAACAGAGGCGGGAACGGGGTGGATCTTCGGAGCTCGGACTTGTAAGACGTGATAATCACAACCGCAAAAACCATAATTTGAATACAACTCTAGCAACAAAGCTGTCTTTCGCTTTTTGCCATTCGACGGCATGACTTCAATTCATCGCCAAAAAAAAGTTCTCGCGATAATCGCCCAACACCGTTCGTGTTTAAATACACGGGGATCTCTGTGGCCCGCTTCGTCCAACACTTCGTTTTGTTTCATTACCTACACGATTCGGAATCCGATGAACGAAGCACGGCGCCAGTTTTCAAATGAGGCTCGTGAGCAGCTCTCTTGTGGTGAGGTCTCCGATAATTGAGTGCCGTCTTGCAAAGCGAAGTTCAATGAACTTTGTCGCAAAACCTGATACTCTTCCAGGAAGGCTGGAAGTTGTTTGGATCGATTTCGTAGGCGATCTGGTCGGGTAGGCCGGAATGGAAACGGCCGTGTTTACGCGAAGAAATTAAACTACTACGGATCTGGTTCTCTTTGAAGTTTGTTGCTCGGCAGGGGACGTTCAACTCGGCGAAGATTTGAGAAACAATCAAACCGTTAAACGGTGCGTTCGGAAGTTGAGGCTTCTGTGCGATCTCGAGCGGAGCGTTTTTCACCCGAATTGTCTGCTTTGTCGCCATCACGCCAGACACTTACTTCGGCCACTGTCAAACAAACACTTGCTACAGAACAGAAGTAAACAGAAAGGAAGCTGCCGATACAGCCGCCACTCGGGTATAAATATCGCGTGTTTTGCGACAGTTTTGTCCGCTGTGCGAACGATACAATGTTGATCATGAGGTCGTTGTTGGCCCACAACGCTCGCAGTCATCTATTTGAACAGATATCTTCGGAGTGCCGCCGGCGGAAGATCATTAGGGACGAGATTACATTATTTTGAAAAAGAGAAAATTCATGGAACCACAATCACCACTGGTAAGGCATACCACCAACGCCGCGCCGCGAAGAGATCGCTTTGCACGAAAATCACGAGAGTCACCTCTTACGGCAGCGGAGCTAACGCTCCTCATTATTCTGGGTTGTATTCTCGACCGATGTAACCGCTTCTGGTGCAAATAGCGCGCGCGTTCCGATTGTTGGCGTATCATAGATGCTTAGTAATCGATTTACGCAATCAGATTGTGCGTGTTTATGTGTGCGTGCTCATAAACATTGACTTCTGTGCGCTTGCTTGAGTATCAGTATCAATCTTTGTTGATATCTTCATTTGCTTGCATGGAGACTGCAGGCCAATCGAATGGAAGCGTTAATGGCCAGCAGCAG
>JAJSRV010000038.1:1338585-1418565 GCA_021527715.1 Neoseiulus cucumeris | reverse complement strand
TTCAAAAGCGAGATTTTTCTCTCGTTCAGTCCTCGACCTCAGAGCTGCCGATAAGCGACCGCTCTCGGAGCGCACACATAAAAGACCAGAGTGTTGGCTGAGACCTATTCAGGTCGATCGAGGGAAGTCTTTGTGTTCAAAACCGACCTTCTACGTTTTGCCGCGAGGATCGTTGATGAGAAATTCCTGAGCGAAAAGTTCAGAGGAGTTTTTGATTTCCATTGCAGTGCGGAATTCCGAGCTGAGAGATTCGGGCCTAACAAGCCCGAATCCACAAGATTTCGTAGGAGCTTTCAGCGAACACGTCGGCCGTGGGGTATTCTTTTGATGTTCTAATCGTGATGTCCCCGGAGCATATTCAAGATCCCGCGATATTTTTCAATGATTTGATCGATGGTCCGAGGCGGCGCGGCGCCTCACTTCGAGAGGAATTCAGCTCTCAATTAACGCAGGGGTTACGTTCCAATACATGATGAAACGTCCTGCACTCGAACTTGAGGGAAAGCTGACGGTTTTGTGTCTTGAAGTCTTTGATTAGACCCGGCAACGTGATCTCTTGCAAAGCTCCAGCTAGAACGGAACTTTAATCACTTCCACAGGTTTCCAATCAACGTCAATTATAAGAGGTCGACTCGATACTAAGCTCGGTCGTCCTTCAAAGTTATACATCTTCAGTACGCGACCTTGATCGTGGGGTCAGTTACGTTGTCGCGACGTAATCACTGTCGGGACCGCTTGGCTTCGAACAGATCCACCGAAGTTATCTTTTCCGTCATTAAAAATCTCGAAGTTCGAGTATTCGACACCGAGTGCAGTGTAAGTGTCCAGGTTCGAGCTCAGAAGGAGGATTTCTTCTTCTGGAAAACAGGAAAATCATTGAACTTCGTCGGAAAATTGAAAATTCGAATGAAACGATTTGACTTCGACAACATTCGCTTCTCTGTCAAGGTTTTTTCAAAAGTGCGAACGAGCGGAATGGAGGTTCACCTCATTGAGTGGTTGCACATCACGTATCACGCACACAGATGTTTTGCGTTGACTGATGAATGAACAATTCTATTCCGCGGCCGTATTTAGGCCGTCTTCCATTCAGAGCGAACGAGAAAAATTCAACCACGCGACCGAGCAACTTGAACTCACCATCGGACAATACCTCCGAAGTTGAGATAAATCGTAGAATGGAAATCAGAATAGATGCCTCTGCTACAACAATGCAACAAAGTGAAGGAGTCAATCAGCGAATGGTGGTCGCCGTCGTCGCCGCCGCCGCCGCTGCTGCTGCTGCCCTAGGCCCTTGATGACCGATGTATGTAGAAAACGGACGGAAATCTCAGACTTTCGACTCAGAATTTCTCAAGCCCCGGGATAGGGCCGGGATCCTATCCCCGAAATGTTTGTTTTCTGGAGTCGAGGATTCAGGTATCAAGCGTTTGTTTTTCTGGAGAACTTGGAACTTGATATTGCGGCGACTTGGTTGTGGGTTCTTCGAGTAAAAAACGACGAACGACCGCGGGGCGATTCCGATTCAGTCAGAATGGGTTTCGTGTCTCGCGCGCGGGAGAAAATGTGAGGTTTTACGAGCAAACGAAAATCGACGTGGCATCTGATCAGCATGGCGATAATCTTTTGTTTATGTAACGCGGATCATGATCGCTGATAGTTTTGGTGAACGCCCTCGAGAAACCCTTCTGACGAAGGCTGTTCCACGACTGGACGGACACGACATGAATAACGTGGACTGGTGAATAATTGCTGTATCCAACCCGACTGCCTCGACCTGCGGACATCGGTACGGAAAACGTACGTTGCCGTAATTTCTACCCATCTACGCCCCGAAAGCTAATCGTCTTTTTACGATTCCCGTCGCAGGAACCTTTCCACCGAGCGAGACGCGAATGCCGAGATATGCAAGCCGAGCTCTGTCTTTTAAAGCGACAATTAACAGCCGGCGTTGGGCGGTAGTCGAGAGCTTCCATGCCACCTGCCACTCACTCAGTCTCTGTTGTTCATGGGGCAGTGGCGTGGAAATTTTCGAAAACCGAGTTTGGAGTCTCTCCAGAAACTAGATAAAAGGTCAATGGATACTCTCCTTGGTCTCCGATATCATGCAGAAAACTCACACAATATAGAATTGTGAGATATCGAGGAGGTGTTCGTCAAAGTGTATCACTCATAAGTAGGGCCGCCAAAAATATACACTAAGAAGTCTGAAATATGCACGGGATTTCGAGGAATATGCATGCATTGATCGAAAAATTATCACAAAATATGTAAAGTCGATATGCACAATCATTTATGGTCGAATCTCCCGCATCACATCTCTTTTTTCCTCGATAGGTATACATATATGTGCTCTGGTTCCACGCAACAGCAGGAGAAGACCTTGAGATTTTTGATCAGGACCATCTTGGAAATCGCCTAATATTTAGAGAAGAATCTCTCGACGTGGCCCGCCACCACCGGAGTACGTTTGAGAGACCTTCTTCCTTGAATTGACAACCGAACGTCCTCCTCATCTTTTAGATCATGCAGTCGGCACACTTTCTCGAAGCCGCCATGCACGCGGATGAAGTTACAGAACTTTTCATGGACTGTCTGGAAACGCCTAAGAAAGCTCGCCGTTGTGGCTTCAAGGCATTTTGGTGAACGAGATCGAGGCTCAGCACGACAAGGCGTGGTAATTAGAAATTGTCAGCTGCTGCACGTCCCGGCTTCATCGAAGACGTGCAAGTGGTGATCGCTTACTCGCGATCCCTTTCAGGGCGAAGCAATATTTATCGAATTTAAAGTCTTGTCAACAATCGGAATTGACTTTTGCGCGATGATTTCCAAGTGCATATCGGCAGAAATGTGCGCATATGGACTGAAATATGCATTTGCATATTTCTGGCGGCCCTAATCATAAGCGTTCCAGTACACTCTGGTGCAACTTGCGACTCAGAATCTCTGTAGAGGAGAAGAACTCCGACACCAGACTGTCGATGATGATGAGCTCGACGTGGGTTTTGGATTGAACAAGCTCCCAATTCATAACACTCACATCCCTTTCACTTCCAGTAACTTCTAAGCACTTCGCAGGTGTTTCATTTATAGAAATTCGTTTGTGAAGCTTGAAATTTCGTTCATTATTCATCAATTCATCATCAATCCTTAGTTAGGGACATATATCAGTCGATTGGGGCGAGGGTCGATAAATGCTTGGTTCTTTATTACTTCTAGAGGCGAGAAGTTGGGGCGATAGTCATCGATCCACCCTAATTGATAGACCGCGTCAAGTTGAATTCCAGAGGAACCCACGCCTGAACTCTGAGGCTCTAATTAGTTTTATGGTTTCGCACCTTGGCTGAGGGCTTTGAACTCTGGGAACGAATTCCAACACAGAAACCTAGAGAGACATTCAAATTTATTGGTTGCCGAATAGCGAACGCTGCCCCTCACCCCCACGGATCACCTAATCGCTTGGAATCCGAGCGAATGAAAATCAATCGAGCATCCCTATTCAGTTGGAATGCTCGCGGATTCCAAGCAGTACGACACCTCCGCCGCGCCTTTGGTTTCCATCGTCGACTTTGGCGGGTCGCCCTAATGAATGAGCTGATAGTGAGTCTTGAAGCGTGTGCTTTGTTATGAACATTTTACATCAGCTGTTGTGTAATAATGATATAGCTTGCTGAACTAAGTAACAGGGCGTCCAAGCCACGTCTTGTTTTCTGTGGAGTTTTTGAGTCACGTAACTTCTCCCAACACAGAATGACGACCCCCGTATCTATGGAAGCAGTCACGCAATCGTCGCTCGAAGCTCGGTGATTTCTTTTTTGAAAAGCGAAATCAGTCAAGAAGAAATCAAACTGGAATCTTGAAGTCGCAACCGCATTGTACTTCGTCATTAAAAGCTGTGGTTTTTCTTTTGTGGTCGGCATTACTCGTAAGTGTTTTTTATGGTTCCGATGAAACGTTTATATTTTCGTGCGGTAACCGTTTTTTAATTGTGGTCCCGATTTTTCCCTCAGACTGACACTGAGAAAGCATTGTTCGCTCGGGTGGGTCACGAAGAAGACGAAAAAACAACTTTTCCAGCATTCCGACAACAATTGCGATGCTTGAATTTGATAGCCAAAAAATCGAATCTGAAACGATTGCCAAGAGCGAACGCACGACCGCTCCAGCGCGGACTTCATGCAATCCCTGTTATTCATGAACACGGCGCGAACATTCAGCTCATGAATCGCGAAATTGCAGAGAAGATGTCTTCATATTTATCGCGTTTTCAATTTCAATACTTTCAAACAAACTTTTTAACTCAAATATACATATATATCCATCCCTAATATATATATATAATCATAATATATATATACATATGTATATATTTAATCTTATATATATATAATATATATATATATATAATCCATAAAATATAAATCCATAATATATGTATATCCATCAAAGTTGAGATGAGAGTCCGATTAGATGTGCTTTCATTTCGCTCGAGCTAGGACCCCAAGTTTCTTTCCGTATGCTCGTACAGATCTCGTTCGTGTTGCGTCAACTTTTGAAATTCGTCGCAAATTCCAACAGCACAAGATAGTGTTTTTCTAAGGAAAAAATTTCCGGCTGTTACATCGTTTACGTCGATTACTGTTTCAAGATCCATGTTGTTTGAAAGTCGTTCTCGGACCAATTCAGAAACTTGTTTTTCCCTCTAGACCATGATAGCTCTTATCGCGGTTGCTCATAGCGAAGTCCACTAATGAATTGCGCAACTCTCAATATTACATCGCGGCAACAGAGTCCCTTATCAGCTGTCTGGAATGTTCAGAGCGTCGAAACCTCATTCCCCATGGGGTTCCTCTCGTGAACCACCTCCCCGCTCTTCTTGCTACTGAACTTGAATCGAAAAATTTGTGTTGCTTTCCAACATATTTGAAGCTCATCTAGAACTCCTTCCATGTTTGCTCGCTGCCGTCATAAATAGATAGTCATTCTCGTCTTCTGCCATCAAACTCAACGGAAGAGCGATTGTGGGTTGCAAGCGAACAACAAATCCTCAGACAAACATCGGAGAGCAAATACAGGGATCTCACGGAGAGTCTCCCCAAGTACAGTTCTGTTCTGATATCCAGAACAAAACATGAGGAAACTCAACAGACGTCGGCGGAAGCTCGCTTTGAAAGAGATGAACAACTAAATGGAAGCTGAACTCAGAATGAGAACTTCCGAATCGAGAGTCTGGATCCAATCGATGTGTTACACGATCCTGGCATTCTACCGCCGTATTCGCTCAAATCGAGAACTGCGACGATGATGCCCGAGGCCTCTTGGAAGTGAGGAAGATTCCTTTCTTTGAGATCTCGAGGTTGTGGAATGACACCCAGATCGATTATGTTCTATCGCAGCTTTCAGCGGCTTCGCGGGGCGGAATTCCTCGATGTGAGGCAAAGGTCGTCGGCGTAATAAAAACGTGGTCAAATGACAGCGAGCGAGCGAAAACAATGAAGCTGTCGTCGTCTTCGCCTATATTTAGAAGCAATATCATCCCTTCCAGAGCACGCAACTGCCAGAATCCGGCACTGATTTCACCTCCAAAGTTCTCAGCGGTATGCTCTCGTTCGAGGAACCCCAGACGGTCACCGAGATGTGCTGTATAACTCAACGGCCTCATGAACTCTCGGCGAGCTTCGCGGATCTTCCACTCACTGAACAGTGAGCAAACCGATACGTACCATTTTGATTGCGAAGAGGAAACACGCGAATCCTGGAGGAGATCATTTCTCGACCGCCGGTCGGCTCCCTGGCTCGATGTTCTCCTTGTTGAGGTTCTTTGAAAGGAGGTAAACAGCTCTTTCTTTTCAAGGTCATTCAATCGGATCGCCTTTCAGAGTCATCCGGCTTGAAAAAAACAGGCGAGCGAGCCTGCATCCGCCATTCGCCCTCTTTTCGTTGCCTGGCATGATCTGGCTGCCCGATTCCGTGATTAGGGAGGAATCTCTTTGACGACTGGGGTGAGGGCCCCGGAAAGATTGTTCTCATCCTGCCTTGATTCTTGGAATGTCTTTCTATGCAGGAATTGCTCTTTTAAGGCCGCGTCTGGAGCGAAACTAGTTGCATCGAGTTATCTGGAAAGCATCAACCTTGTTTTCGTTCTTTTTTCTCCATGGAAACCTTATCGGAGATATTCTCCTCTCGCGGGATTGATTCTTGAGAGTGTCTGAGGGATGGAAGCGAGTCCTCGCAGCGATGAACGCGATTCCTTCATCTGTTATTCCATGGGAGTTCAAATTTTTCGTCTTCTGAAAAGTTTTTCTCTTTCTGGAAGTGAACGAAGTCAACGTCTTTGCGAATCCGCCAGAAGTTGGCACATTCCGTTGTCGGCTGTCTGGCCATTCGGGTGAGGAAACCGTTACCGTAACCGAATTCGGGAGCCGAGCTCACGCTGTTTCTGTCCGTCGGCTTAGCCGTCCGGTGTTGATCGATTCATCTATTTATCGGACGCGATCATGACAGAGACTTATGCGTTGAGAGATAGATATCTCGAATACAATGGACGTCTCGGAGAAAATAGAGGGCCCGATTTGAAGTAGAGTGAACGCTTTCCAATATGTCTCCGCCAAGTATTTGGGAATCGCCCACAAGTGTAACTATCTTAGATCGTTCATGCATGACGCCTTAACTGGCGGGGGCTGATTGCTTGGTTGGCCGGCGGGCCCAATAAACCAGGATAGTAATGAAAGATTAAAGTTGTCAAGGCCGGCGTCTTTCAAACCCTTGGAGAAGTAGTCGTCGCCGTCAGAATTCGCGTTACGGCGTCGGAATATTCGGCTGCCAATAACGAATTCCGATCTGAGGGAGCCGCTCTGTATCATCTTTATCGATGTCATCGAACTCAGGAGATTTGGGCCTTTCCGCAAGCGATAATCAGGAAATCAGATTTTCCGACGGGAATTTCTATTGATTCCGAAGTCATTATCCAGAAGAGAACGTTATGAATACTTCTCTTCATTCCAACATACACTTCGGATGTATGTTCAAATCTAGAATTCTCGAATGTTCAAATTCCCTCGAATTTATATGTACACTTGCATATACATGTATTTACACATATATACTGATTAGATATATATGTACATATATCACACATATGTATGTGATCACTAGAGCTTGGAAGTTCAGGCATTATTCATTAATCACCCTTCATCAATCCATGGATGAAATGATCGGAGGTTGATTACTTCTATGATATTCACCCAACAGAGTCGCGGGCTGGAACAATCCAGTACTATTCCACCAAATATCCATCAATTCACATTGATTGATAGAGTTTCAAAAATGATTGATGCCTTAACTTCCAGGCTTCAGTGATTACTAGAGCTTGGAAGTTCAGGCATTAATCATTTTTGAACCTCCATCAATCAATATGAATTGACGGATACTTGGTGAAATAGGGCCTGATTGTTCCAGTCTTCGACTATGTTGGGCGAATATCATCGAAGTGATCGGCCTCCGATCAATTTATCCATGGATTGATGGAGGTTGAATAATGAATAATGCCTGAACTTCCAACCTCTAGTGATTACAAATACATCAAGCGTATGCATGTACACACATAGTACATGCTTATGAATGTTCAACATGTAAACTTGTCCATTTCCGTCGATATTTCAAAGTCATCCTTCGTTGCATTCAGTAGGAGCAAATCAATAGATTGAAAATTGGAAAAAAGGATCGAAATCCGATTTGGTTTCCGAAATTGTGAAAAGGTCGTGTAGCCTAGGCTTTAGGACCTGGAGACAACTGGAATTCCTGATCGACAGATGAGAAGGAGCCTCATCATAACGAAGCCATCGGATTTCCTCGGTCCGTAAAACTCCAAAGAGGCCCAGGAGGAAAAGAACAACAAGGGAGCTCCCCACTATCAAGAATTACTTCTGAGATCCAGCTTGTTCTTGTGAAGTTTGAACAATCAAGAAAATGCGGGCAGAGGTAAACTTGAGCCGACGCAAATTTAGAATGCAAGTACGCGATGGGGAGGGCGAAAGCCCGGAAGACGTCTGAGGTTCCCGATTCGAAAAGCAGCATTCTGACATGCGGGTGGGATAGGGAAAACAATTGACGGTTTTCAATCCGTCTAATGGGAGGGAATGAGGTACCGTCTCTTAATGACTTCGGCAATTTCAAAGACTCCCGAACTCGAGTCATCTCAGATTTCGGAAGAAAATAGAAGCGTTTGCCGGGAGTTGATCTCAAGGAGAAACTCATAGCCCAATTAATGTATCGGATCATAGGTGGAACGGTGTTTCCAGGTTTCACAACAACAAGCTGTATCCAAACAAGCCAAGAAATACAGTCGATGACGGTCACGCCGCGGAGCTGTTTCAGATATTTGATCAGTTGTACAAGTTCAAGCGGAACAAAGGTGGAATGATCAAGCTTCGCACCCTTGACGACGTTTGGTGTGAAATTCCCCGTCGCCTAAACTACGCCTAACAATGGTTGGTTAACGAATGACCTTCGATCTGAAGTGATTCGCTTAGAATCGAATCAAAAGATTGATTCAGAATCTGATAATGATACTTTGATTGACAGATTCGACTGCGCCTTCCTCACGATGACGATCATTACTCAAGTTTCTGTCCGTTGAGCACCTGTTACACGAGATTCACACCCACATCGAATTAAAGTTGCGGTCTGAGCAATTCAAGTCTAAACGCGCGCTGCTCGCCTGCTATTTCCAGCGATTGTGTTGGACGCAGGGAGACCTTTCTTTCTCTTCCTTATTCAAGACATTTCCGCGAGTATCGGCTATTGACGACCGCTGATGACGTGCTTGCATGTCAGTGACAATATTCTGGGCTCTGAACCACAGAGCTCCTTCCCTAACAACAACAACAACAACAATTTTTGCCGCGGGAAGACAAACGAAAAACTCAACTCGATATTCCGCAAAGCTTCAGAATGAAGTTCAAGAGGTACTTTCAGTGAATGATTATGCCTGGACTGGAACGGGAGGCTGGCCAAAATCCTCAGTTTTCCAGGTTCTGCTCGCTGCGAAGAGGTTCCGCGCCAGTGGCGTCAGGTTTCACGGTGACCCGCTGACGTGGAAGTTCATTCATAACCAATCTAAGCGAAATTGATGCTATTTTGAGGTTTGGAGGGACACTCTACCCTCTCCGAGAACACTCGATCGCTGAGCTGTAAATCGGTTATCGATTCCATAGTTCCAGAAAATTCGATCAGTTCTCTCGGCACCGGAGAAACTATAATATTTCCATGTCGGTTTTGACAAAACTCAGGGTTTTCCGGTATTTGTTGGTCCTGAATTCGATCTTTGAATCGTTTTCATCTCTGAAACAGTTTCCTCATCGGTATCAAATCGCGTTCGACGAGTGGACAATTCTGTCCACTGGGCTTGGATATCACGAGAAATCACCTCGAAGCCGCGACGTCACCGACACTCGACGGCCACCTCGGTCGCTTTGCGACATATCCGTCTTGTTAACCTTTCCTCGGGTCTAATTGGTCTCTACTGACGTCACGGCGCGCAATAATGTCCGGATTCTTGCCGATTTCCTGCGATTGCGATCTGTGGCTGAGTTGCACTTCGGATAATAAGCCTTGGGTGAATGAGCTCGCGAACTCGAGTTTGAGCCACATGTCTTGTCGGCGAATGCGAGTACTTGTGAACATTTGCTCATGAATCAAGATGGATCAAGATTCGAGATTGCTCGAAATATGCTGAGAAAACCCCTATGAAACTTGCGATTTCCATATCGCAAATATTCGATCATCATGGGAAAGCTCCAGAAGGAGGGGGGGGAAGGCGCTTCTGCTTTTATATCCCGAGATCCGTTTCGTACCCTCGTCTTCTGTTTCTTTGGAAGGAACCGCGGAGAAGGCCGAAGTATTCAAGTTCGAGCCCGAGTTCGATTCTGGATCGCACGGGCACAAAACTTCAGAAATCACAGAAAGCGAAACCGTTTTTCCGTCAGCTGCAACGAGTGATCAGAAGTTTCAACGCTTTAGGAACAGTGGTTGCGACACGACTATCCATCGATAACGAGCAGAATGATTACGGATTGATGGCAATGAGAATCACAGCGAAAAAAATGGTACGGTAACGTGTGTTTCACTGACGATTTAATCATGGCTCTCGTTCCGCTCCCGGGCCGGCTGCAAAACGTCGAAGAACCATCAGTTTTTTTTCTCGTGATTCATTCGAGCCGGCCGGCGGCGGCGGCTTTGTCAGCCCCCGGGTGAGCGTTTTGAAAGATTTTCAAGAGCTTCACTCTCCGATGTCGTCCAGCCGGCGTTGCTTCACACTGCCCGCACGCGGACTGCGTACAAGCTCGCCTTCCCGACTAAATATCGAGCAGTTCCACCGGCTAGCCCGACGGCTTCGCGTTTAGGGACAAGGTCGGAACGCTAACGAGAACCTAAGCCATTTCCGAGCCGGGTGGCTGCTGGCCCGCGCCGGGTGGCTGCTCTTAGCGGATATGCTCGTAGTGGATTTTGTTTTCGTTCACGGAACGATCGCTAATGTGTTCGCAAAGTTGAAGCCGGGTGGAAACACCCGATCAACGTCAGAGCTTTTGCACAGGTCGCGGCGACCGATGGATTTTTGAAAATCAGGATCAGATCACATGGAATTCTTCTGAATCGACGGGAAATCAGATTCTCTTCGCTTGGGCTGGGGTTTCCATTGGGAATCCGAATTCCCTTGATGGCTTCATCGCTGTCGTCCACTGACGCAATGCTTCGGTTTCGGACTTCTTTCATTTCGGCGTGTCAAAACAGTGCGTTGATCCACGACCCTACTTGGTGAGGTTTTCTGATGTTACCGCCTGGGGTTCGTGAACTTCTGGAAGGTTGGCTCTTGAATCTGGAAATAGCCGCGAGCGAGTTCGCGCCCAGCCCCGGTCGATCCCTGGCTGGGTAGTTGGCAGACGCGTCAAATAGATTATTACTGTGCAGCCTCGAGAAACTTCTGATGTGACCGAAATGCAATAACGGAAGGCGTTGACTGCAACGTCGCCTAAGCGTGAGCGAGAAAGGCAACAAAGTGTTTGAACTGCTCGGAAACCGGGTCCATAATAACCCGCGTTTGAATGTACATTCTTTTCAAATATCATGCAGAAAAGCGTCGATCACATGTACGGAAGGTCCACAATCATGATTGAGAATCGATTCTTCACGAAGATATAATAATACGGCCATTCTTCGTTTGGTTCCATCAAGGAAATCTTGGAAAAAGGGAACTAATTCTGCCCAGAGCTCTAGCTTTCTTTTCATCCCATCACTTGAACTGGCTTCCCATGTCTTCATCCATCAGTTTGAACAGCCGAACGAAGCTTCTCCTCTAGCCACGATATCTGTGATCCGACTTTACAGGTTGGTAGGTAAAACGATTTCCCTGAGCGGCGTATCTCGATGAAATTCGGTTTCTCGGGGTTTCTGAGGATCGTCGGTCTGGCTGAAGCTACTTCGTGGAGAAGGGCTCCGCCGAATCGGGATTTGCGCCGTGGTTTTTCGCCAACGCATGTCGGATACAAATACGTTCATTGACGAACGCCAGGATGGGAAGAGCGAAGGGTCGCTTGAATTGAACCAAAAGAAACTGACAACTGTTCAACTTGGTTTCCGAGGGACTCTTTGACCGCAATTTTCGTTGTGACAGCCACGAACGAGCTTTGATCAACGCATAGTTCGCAAAATCGCAACGACCAACACGCCCCCACTTCAGTGTAAATCACGGATAATAACGACGGCGGTATTGAGCCTCCGTACGTTTGGATGTGTTGGGAAATTCAAAGCACGCCTTATCCTCCCTGCCTGTGGGAATCATTCGGCTAAACCTTGCCACGATCACGATAATGACGACTTGTTGACGAGGAATCGAAAGGGGAAAATGAAGATATACAATAACGGAACGCTTTTCATGAGTCCAGCGAAGTTTTCACAGGAGATAATCGAGGGCTTGATTGCGAGAACGACGCAGGAACGCGATACATGTAATTGAGTCATTCTGAGTGAGCGTATAATGCAGGTTCCACCCAAGATGATCTTGAGATTAACTCTAGCTAATCTTCAAAGAAAATCGAGACAACAATCGACTTACAACGGTGATTGGCATTTCTCCTACAAACAAAGACACTGTGATTGTTGTACCCAATGCAGTTGCAATCGAAATCGAATTTGGATCAGATCGAGAGGATGTAGCGAAAACGCAACGGCTAGACACCCGATCCGCAAACAGTGTTACCCATGTAATCGGGAACGGACTCAAGGCCACCGTGAATCTGTTCGGAATGACTTGAAAACAAGATGACATCCGCTGTACGGGGGATGCGAGACCGGTGTCGGACAAAATTGGATGTTTGAACTGATGTGGATTTGCTCCAGATGAGGAATTTCGCTCAATGTGAAAGATTTGGCTCCTCAACTGATGAAGAAACGAGTTTTTCTTCAGTCGAGTAATGGGAGAGCACAGTTTGCATGTCGTTTCCGAAGCTGAAGATCACTGTATGATTCTCATGAGTTGAGGGATTCCTTTTTCTGATATCGAAGGACGGGTTCTGCAATGTTTAGTCGGCAAACGTCGATTCTAATACACTGCTCCCGGCGACAACATCGAAAATTTCGGCGATGAGTCTATCAGACGGAGCCCCTGCCGCTACCCTTCATGGCTTTTCTGCTTTTCACCAGAACGGGACTCAATGAACGAATTCAGGTCGCGTAAGCTCATTTCTTTCCGCCGATCACTCGCGTTACGCATCGATAATTGATTCGATATAGGCGTTCGGTCCGATTGCGAATGTGGTCATCGTGGATTTCCGATTTTCGGGGAATTTTGAAATCATCAAACTCGAAACCGGACCACTCGCTCTTAGGTCATTAAAGTATTCGGAAACCCCGGTACATGAGTTCTCAAGATATGCAACACCGACCAAACTCTTGGAGAGGTTTATTGAGCTTTCTGCCCGCGTGTGGGGTCGGGGGTTCTCAATTGTCATTGGCTTCGGAATTTCTTTCTCCTGGCGCTCTCCTGTCCGTCTTTCCCCACTCGATTTTATTCATACACACACGTGCGCCACCATGGATGAATAAATAAATAAAGAAATATATACACGATTCGAATGCATAAGCTCGCCTCATTTAGATCCGAATTCCATTCCGAGCCCCGGAGACAAGAAACAGCTTCCTGAATCCCCCACGGAGTTATTCGCAAGATGACCATTGCTTCTGGTGTGGCCCGCTCTCAGCAGTAATGAATGAGCGAAATAGTCGCTGAGTTCCGCGAGAGGGTCCCGTTAGGGTAATGAATTCATTCTCTCGAGGCAGTTGTTCCCTTCTTTCGAGCGATCGAGTTTTTTTGTTTTGTTTGTTGTTCAAAAAAAAGAAAACGCCAAACAGCCGTTACGCAATCGCTGAAATTTTCTCAGAAACTGAATGAGTTGAGAAGTTCTCAGAAACCATCGGACGGGAAGGATAATGGACGTCCTTGGACTAGTCAGGAGCGTGAGTCGAAAAAACCGGAGCAGAGTTTCCGATTGCATCTTACTCACATGATCTAACAATCGCCGGTTCAGCTACCGGGAATTGTCTCGAAAATTCAAACAGCTGACGCGGGTGCTGGGAAAATCTGATTTTAAATCTGGGGACAACCTGCTGAGATGTGATTCGGAAAATTTTGGATTGTGGAAACTATTCCTTGAATATTTCATGGCACGGAAGTCGCGAAACATCTGGGACGATCGAATCAAAAAGCCTGAAAGTCCATGGAAATCGGTTCTCATCTCCCGGAAAACCAATTTCAAGAACATCACCCATTTTCATAGTATTCATTGAGGAGCGATGTGTTGTCTTATCTCTGACCCCTTGAGCCTGTTCTTCGATGTTCTTCAGGTTTTCCTCGGCAGACAGATAGTCCTTGAGGAATTCCAATCGCCCGGTTGACAAGCGCTCGATGTGATCGATCGGGATTCCGCTGTTTTGGCGGGAACCGAGGCTGCGAGGCAACCTTTTGCTCCAATTTTCACGTTTCGGCCTGAAACCATGTCGCGAACTGGAACAGTGGTCATGGAACTTCCAGTGAGGAAAACTTTTCGTTCGAGGGTCGATTACGGAGGAAAAGTCAGAACATGATTCGATCGATTTGTGCGCTGATCCGCTTTTCTGTGACGTTACACGGTAACAGAATTCCAGTATTACATGGGTCATAAAGTCAATAATATTCTCAGTCTATTCGATGTCAGACCCTGCAATACTGAGACTGAACTTCCGTCTTCAGAAAGAATTGAGGAAATCGAGACGATCGATTCTGATGACTTGGGAGTGGTCGTTTGCCGTTGACCCTGCACCGCTCCAAGATTACTGACACTTCCAAAACAGCTCAGTCAGTGACTTTCGGTTGTACGGCGGGCTATTCAGAGTTGACAACAGCGTGACTTAGCTTACCCCGCCTCTGATAACGTTGAGCCCTTCGCTCTGCATCAACACCAACGTCCTTCACGAGAGCGATATCGGAGCCAATCGATCGATCGGTCGTTAGATGGACTCAGATGCGATTCGGATCTCAGAGTCAAACTCAGCGACGACAGTCACCGAGGAGTTGAAAAGCTCGAACAGACAAAGAGCAGTCGCCTCCTCCATTCTGGATGGGGCGAACTGACTCTTGATTGTTAGATAACCCATTTGATCTGGAATTTGATTATTCATTGCTTCACTTGAAAAATCAAGAAGTCGAGCAGCCGAACTGATTGGAAAACGAAATCCGAGTACGTTCTTTCCTGAAGTCAACTGACTCGGTTACTTAGGTAACGCGTGATTGGTTTCCCCACTGGGAGAGAAATCTATCCTCACAGCCCGTGTATGTACATATCTAGGAAGCGAAGGTTCTCCACTCGAGCCTGTAGTCCTCCCGTTCTTCACTCGGACAGGAAAGACTGAATTGACAACTCCTTTTTCGGAAATTAAAACAGTTCAAAAACTCAACTCCGAATGCTGTATAAAGGTCGTCTTCATCCGTGGGAATTTTCCAACTTCTCAACAAACTGATGAATGAGGATTCGGCGGGGTTCTAGCCAAGGGTTCCATTCCGAATGACCGTTGATTTTGAATTTCAACCGAAGGTTCGAATTTCGAATGTTTTTCTCGGATCAATTTCCACGTGAACTCACAGACCGTGACAAAATCTGTTTATCTCTTCAACAGGCGTTACGGTGGAGCAGTATCGGTAGAAATTGTGTCCGATCGAAGTGTCCTTGCTATTTTTTTTTTAGATACATATTCGATATTGAAACCAAAGTTTGTGGAATGAATTGTAGCCCTGTGCTTGCGTTGTGTTCACTATTGTTCGGAAGGAGGCAGCAAACACGTCTGAAACCAGGTGCAAAAGTTTCCCTCTTCGTGCCGCGGACAAGATTCGCGAAGAAAATTTCACAACGTTCGACGTAAAAGTTGATACAGAGAGGTTCTCTTCGAAGGCGCAGCCCCATTGTCTAAGAGATCCCGGACAGCATCGGATCAGTCGTGGTAGAAGACATATATTTGCCATTCTTTCATTTCTGAGTTTTTTTTTCTGATAAATCCAGCGGCCAATTCAAAATTGGGCGGGGCCGCGACCTCGTCACACGAGACCTTCAGAGGTCACGGTGTTACTTTTGCTTTCATCCATCGTACGCCAGATACTGTTGATCGTTTGCATGCGGCAAGTGACCGTTACAGTCGGCAGCAGACGATCAATGATCGTCAAACGACATCGCACCGTAAAACAGGTAACGCGTTCAGGAAATTCTGGAATGTCCGATTGTCGTTTGTGGGAGCGATTTTCCGCTGGATCGGAATGTCTTCGAGCGTTCGTTTTGATTTTCCCGCCAAAAAGAAAAAGACGCTCCGAGTGACGCTATCTCAAACTTCCGATTTCAACAGTCGCTCCGTCGTATCTTCGTTGCCGATTCAGGACTCCTTCGAGTTTTGACTTTCAGGAGCATGCATCTCCGAGAACGCGTTCGAGTCCAATTGAATAAATGAACAATCCAAGCGATTCTCCGACGAACGGCCGACTGTTGAATAGACTCGAATTTGAATATCTGACAACGCGAAGATGGATAAGAGGGCTGCATGCAGAAAATGTCCACATGGAAATGAAGCAAACAAATAAGAGCGGAGCGTCTGAAGCTTTCGGTTTCTTCTACGAAGTCAGAAACGCCGACGGATACGATAACTTGACATTCCTTTCGGGATCCTTGTGTGGAGCTCCGAAAAAAGCGCGACTTTCCCGATGGAGACGCCGATCCATTGTTGTTTGTAATGTTGCGGTGGGGAAGCAGGTTCATTATGGGCGGGGACGAACTTGGGAGTTGGGAATTCCCAAGGACTGAGTCTACCGCCTGCTTCTGATGAAAAACACCCTCCGGATAATTCGGCTGCCCTCTTGCTTTGATCGCAAGCGGAATTGCGGACAATGCCGCCCCGCATAATCTCTTCATTGATTTGCCGAGGGAGCTGAATGGTTGGCGCATCCTGGGAGGCACTAGTGCTGTCGGTGATGTCTTTTGTCTCAAGCTTTTCGATAATCTCGAGCAAGCTCCCAAGATGATGTGAGTCAGCGAGAGTTCATAATTTAGTCGACTTTATTTGTCTTCACGTGACGGTGAACCACACTGACGCTGGCCGTATCAGTTTCCTTCTTGGCATTCAGACCTTCTCCTCACTTGCAATGAGTTTCCCGCCGCCGCGTCGGGAACCACAACCGGCACTCTTCCGCTGAGCGTTGCACCGCTTGCACGGCACAATGAACTTCCCTCAGTCGAATGGATGTTTGGATCGTGTGGACATGCCGGTAGTCCATCCGACCAACCTCCTCGATCCACTACAGCTACCTTCACTCCTGCATCTTCACGCGCCAACACTCATTTCAAGCATTTTCCGGCGGCGATCGGTGGCGTAGGGAATCTTCCACATATAACGATAACTCTTGGGAACATTCTGGGTTGGGACCGATCCTGTAAAGTCCCACCTGTCAGTGTCACGATTCCCACCGCATCCTGACAGATTACTTTTGCCCTATGACTCATCGAACTGAGCGGGACCCCCCAGCACGCCAGTCTTACGTGGAGCCGAAGTTAAAACGATTCACGATTCTGCCGGGGCCATATTTTCTGATGTTGACATTCGACATGAAGGCTTCAGCGGTAACGTTCGTCACCGAAGGCAGCCTGCCCCACCGTCGGACTTCGCTGTTTCTTGTCTGCAGACACAACGACGACCAGTTCACCATGGCAAAAGCAATTCTTGCAGCGATGACGGCATTTCAATTTGCTTCAAGCTGAGTTCCAAACAGAAGTCGTGCTAATTTGATTTGAATCATCCCGAAGTAGAATGCCTTGGGTTGTGAAGGAAGGAAGCTCATTTTTTTGACACGGTCGGTCATGGACGCTCTGCTTTTCATCACATTGACTCGTTCGTTTGTCGTTGAATGATTCAATTCGCATCTGACATCTCTTGGCTTTTTCTAGTTGGAGCCAAAGACGCAACAACTGTGTTCCTTTCTGTTTCTCCCTCCGGTGCACCGAACGCGCGTCATGTAGTTCAAAGCATTTATGTTTGAACCCGAGCTCCGCTTTGACTCATTCCTAACCTTGCGTCGATCTGAAACCGCTCATTCTCAGACAGGCCAGCTTCGCTTCGTGATTTCAAATTGATTCAGCGGGAAGTTTCATCTCTCAAATGGAGAGAAATGCGAATTCCGGCGGCAAAGACTGGAAACGATTCGGAGGATGTAGTAGGTGATCCGAGAACAATGAGGTACTGTCACATCTGAAAACTTCTGTCGGAAGATATGAGGCGCGATGAATGTCCCTCGCGTATTCGCGTGTTTTGTCGAGTCAGAAGTGTTCCGTTTCGTGGTTTCAAATCGAAATCCATCTCCCGATGCCACTGCAGTCAGAACCGATTCCGTTTCTCTTCAGCTGGAGACGAAAAACAGATCATCCATCAACTGTCGATACAGACGAGGCTGAGGCCATGCGTCACTGGGGTCCGTGACGTCAATGCTCAGAGATTGTCGGACATCTCGCTTAGTTTGGTGAAACCTGTGCACCTGTTTGAGAGCAAGCCCCGTCGATTCGCGAACTGAAGCCATAGATGATGTCGGAATCGGAGATTCTTCAACTCTATAGAATCTCCATCCGGATTCTGCTGTGTTTACTTCGCACTGGACGATGCTAGAGCCGTGATCTGAGTTTGATGGTTCTGGTTTCCACTTATGGTTAGTCACTCTGGAGTTTCGAGTGCGAGGCTTCGGAATCGATCCGAACACAGGCCGAAAGACCTTGGCGACCTTCTTCTGAAGCCTTGAAGAAGTTTGGCAGTTCCAGTAAAAGATGGACAATGACTTGGTGATTAGCGGGTCCGGTTTTTTTGTTGATGCTTCTCGGAGCAACCGAGTCCAGCATTAAGCGGATGGCAACGCCCTGAACGGAATCTCTCCCGCTGACACGAGCGGCGGCCAACAGCAACCGTTATCGAAGGTCGAAGCGATCTTATTGAAAGAATTTTCTGTACGGAGAATACATTTTCATTGTGCATGGGAAGTTTCCAATATAGCGATCGATCGCTTCAGTCGCCAAAACTTGACCACGAAGCGCGAGGGAATATCCGACGCTCATGGGCGTGAATGAATCATCCGTCCTTTGATTCGATTGTATCCTTCATCTCAGGCCGATGGCTTCCCGGATTACTCATGATCCCTTAATCTGAAATCTAAATTCCTTCGTAATCCGAGAAGGAGACAGTAATTTCGTCCAGGAGAGGAGGACGAGACAGGAGTTGTGAGATGAGCTGTTGGAAATGCAGAATCTATGGGGCTCCGATGTACAAACATGGGGAAAATGTGTCATAAATGGCTCAGGGAGACAGATGAGATTGCAATATACTCCGCGAGGGGGAGCCGGGAGCAAAAAAGCTGGGATCCTCTGCAAGGATAAGAGCACTCTGGGAGCAACAGCAAATGTCCGCCGCGGAATTTTTATGTACAAAAGGCGTTGTTGACGGGGAAGTGGAGATGGAAGAATTCATCGAAGCAGTCCTGGAGAATGACTTGAAGATGACAATCGATCGAATAAGTCATCCATCGCTCATCTTCCCTCTTCAGCAGAATTCCTGTTGTGTCAGTTCTCTTGAGCTGTTTCCTTTCATTGGATCGTCTTCCATGAAATGTCATTCGGGAACAGATGCCGCCATGAAACGCGTTGGACCCAGGTTGACCAACCGTTAGCCTAGTTTTAACTTGGCATCTCGCCGGGCGTCGTTTCCCGACTCGCTTGGAAAGAGACTTCTGCGAATTCGAACCAGTGATCATCACCAACGTTTCGTTCGGGGCACAACTTCGAGATTTCCCAGGGGCTCCCCTGAGCCGAACTCCCAGCGCCTTCCTCACTTTGTCACCGTTCCAGGACGTGTTATGCGATTGAGAGTTTTCACTTCTCCCCGAGGGACGTCTCCTGGATTAGACGAACAGGATGTTAGCAGCCAGGATAGCGCAATTCTCACTCGGGATCACTCGCGCAATCAGAAGTTGGAATGAATCTCGCGATGTTCGCTGACGCACACCAAAGGTCTCAGCGCCATGTTGCGTGATGCTTACAGAATTCTACGCGGGATGGACAGAGTGTGGTTCTTCGGAGTCGTAGCACCTTCAAACATCTTGCGCTTTCCTCTTTTCGACCCGAACTTCTTACATAAAACAAAGTCCCGCTGATCCACAATTAGACGCAACACGACAGTAAGAAGTTGTAAGCCTTCGCTTGCTTTCATAACTTGGAGCTGATTTAGCGAGCGTTCCCGTGACTTGAAACATTGACGTAATGTTAATTGCATCGTATAACTTGGAAAACTCTTCCTATTTTATAACTCGAAGTGATTTTTTCCTCCGACTCAGAATGAGCAACAGCTGTGAATCCTGGACTCCCAGAAATTAGCCGACTTATGAGCATTTTAAGTTTTGGTGCATTGAAATCGCCGCCGGACGACATGGGGATGCTGGAAGTTTCACGGTGGAGAATACGACCAACATATTATAATCATCGAATTTCTTGAGTTCAGGCTTTTGACCGGAGAGACTTTTTCGCAAATAAGCAAGGTTTCAGCGTACTGCTAAGATCCATACCAGTCTACAGCACAGTCTCGTCCGCTGGCCATTTTCGGGATTCGAATGGCGACTTATTGTGAGTTATTGCAGATCATCCGATAATTCGCTTTCTTTCTCGTATTATCGAGCAGCTCTACGTAGGGCGTCCTAATCATACTAAAGCCCCGGCCGCAGCAGTGACATCCGAGTTGACGAGCGGGCTGATTGTATCTGTCGTTGATCGAGTTGCTATCCTCTCTGCTCAAGATTATGATTCTGGAAACGGTGGCAAAAATTCAAAAATGGGTTCAAGTGCATTCCTGGACACATGCGAGGAGAACTTTGTTCTGAATTGAACGGTTTTGGATACGAACCGAATTCGTTCGACGAGGAATCAGACAGTTCCCAGGGATGAGGAAATGAAAACTTCCTAATCAAGTAATAATGGGTTGCAATTGCAGGCATAATGGGTAATTCCACGATTCTCAGTTTTCTCGAAACATCTGACACTGTCTCGTCGCCCAAGGGCAAGGATCATCCGCGGAAGGAGAAGATTCGGAGAGCAAAAGTGGCTGCGCAGTAAACATTTTGCATTTTCATTCAAATACCTAAATATCTATCAAATAAATCGGGTGCGAATGAACTCGAATAAAGCTCCGAAATGGTGCTACTTGTGTCGCTCCCGCGGCCGCTGGAACGAAATGTTCCTTAGATCTTGGAGATCGTTGGAGCATTCTGTGGAAGTCAATCGAACCACGAGGACAGCCGAAACTTGCCGTCTGTAATTCATTTCGCAGGAATTTACGCGACTGGTAATCTTTCGCAAGCAATCACAAACGTGCTTCTGGGTTCAATCGAGCGAATCGAGCGAATCCCTGCCAGCATCGTCGTCGTCGCCATCAGAGCTCGAGATCTCTTCATTGTTATTAAGCCATGCTCTCGAATTCTCACAAAATCAGCGCTATTCTGCGTCAACGATCTCACTTGAACACAAGGAAAGTCCTTCCTGAGAAAGTCAATATAGAATGAAGCCGTGTACGGCAGCTGGTTGAATCGGATCTAGGAATCGGAATGTGACGTCATTGTTGAAGAATTCACTGACGAAGAAATTCATGATCAGAGGAAGTGGAGCAATCAGGAAAACCGAACACTTGTCACTTTAGAGTGTCACTCGAGTTGCGTTCACATTGTCGGAAATAACATTGAAAAAAGCTTCCAAAGCTCGCGTTTGTTGTGCATGGTTCCGAAGAATACTCAAGCAAACAACGTTCAGGACGAACATGGCCAACACCGTGGAAGAGAACGTTCCCTGGAGTGTTAGGACGCTTCTCGTTTGCACGATTTTTTTTAAACCGCCGCTAAAAAGCTTGCCCGAAGTGCTGGATTCAAAAATGAGAATGGAAATTCTAGCTGAAGGGAAAAGCTTTCAGACAAAAGAAAAGAAATCCGAAATCGGATAGGATAGGATATTTATTGATCTTCCATATGCACATATGAACCCTTTCATTTCAGGGGCGAGTTGTGTTGCGTTCGCAGATCACTTTCTCTGTCGTTCCCATGTTGACAGCGTTATTTTGGTCCTCCGCAGTGTCGTTGCATCTGGATTCGGCGTCAGACCTAAACGTCGCGCGAATTCCTCTTCAGATTTTCCTTCCTCTTTGCATCCGAAAACGACGTGTTTTGCAGTTTCGGGCCCCCCGCATCGGGGGCACAGAGGGTCTACGGATGGATCCTGTTTGTGCAGCCACGTTCTTGTATTCAGCATCCCGGCTCCAGTTAAAGTTAGGAGGCGGCTACCACGAGTATTATCGTATGTATTGATAAGGAGACCTCTTGTCTCCTTGAACTGCCGATACAGAACGAGTGTGGATTTGGACTCCATGGATTGTCTCCATCTTGAGTCCAATTCATTCCGTACGTTCTCTTTGAGCTGTTTACGGAATGCGTACCACATTAGTCTGCCTGATGTATCTCTGGCCATCTCTAGGCTCTCCAGATTGAACGTCGTTTTTAAGACTCTCAGTCTTTCGATTGTTTTGATCCGGGTGTTTGTGAGCTCTATCGCTGACAAGATCCGTCTTCGCCATCTGTTTTGGTCAAGATTTTTGATTCTTTCGAGTTACATCATTTTGCCGATGGCCTCCCTGGCATCGAAAGAACTCCAGCCGAGTTCTCCTTCAATAAACTCATTCACTACTTTGGAGTTTGGTATACCAAGTGCCCATCTCCCCGCATCTCATTGCCTCGATTCCTTCATATTGTGTAATCTTCTCGGCACTGAGAGTATCGCATTGCAATACTGCGGCCGAGTAATGGCCTCGACCAAAAAAAATCACGGAAATCACGGAAACAGGAAAAAAAATCACGACCTCAAATGAACGCCCTGCATAACAACTGGACACATCGTGGATCTTTGATTCTCTTGTCACGCGCAATCATCGGGTGAACTATGAACGGTGAAGGTATCCGGAACGAGGGCATGTCTCGAATGTCTTTAGCATCCGTCCGTGAGTGAACCACTTCTTTCAACTGATGCCCAATCAGAAGTCTGTAAAACTTTATTCCGGTAAGACAATGACAGGCGACGGAGCTTTTTTTGGAGCCTTTCCGCTGCATTACAATGTTTCCAAGTTTTTCTTTCTTGAGAAAAGCGCTTGATGGAACTGAATTCGGGGCCAAAATCCAAAATCATCGAATTCATAAACTTGCCGTTCAGGAGAGTTAAGGTTGTCATCATTTCATAGTACAACGGAACTTGAGGTTTCAGGGGCCACATGACTTCCTCCGAAGGATGGAGCGAAGAGGGATTTCCTTGGCATTGCGAAAATTGCCAAGAACTCTTCGGGGAGAAATCCGATGAGTTCCTCGTGGGAAACGCGTCGATAATAATCTCTTTCTCGTTTTTCTTCGCTGCCGCTTTCAATCATCAGAATTGAAACCGTCATTAAAGAGCTTATACAGGCGCAGCGTGAGTGTCCAGGGAATCACGTTGTTGATCTCTCGAATTGAGCTCCACCCGTTTGAGTTCATGGAGCTCTCTGCTTGATTGGGCTCTCTTTTTCACGATGAGCGTCAATGGACGTTAAGCAATTGACGTCAAACTCAGGAAAACGTTCTCGTCGTCCTCAAATTCTCGATGGTGGCGATTCATAGGCAGCGAACGGACGCGTATGCAAATTGATATAACTGATTCGACACAGAGGCTGTACTGACAAGACTAGTTTCTTTAAGAGTAACCACTCATGGGAACAAGCAAAGGAATGACGATAAAAGGAAACAATGTCGATTCAATCGGTGATTGACAAAACACCTGGCACGAGGGCACCTAGAGTGGCACGCCTAAACGCAGAAGCTGAGGTCGTGTACTGAAACGCCACAAGAACAACGCAGAGCGCCTTCCGAGGCGGATGATCTCGACGAGCTTTTTCGGAAAGAGTGGACCACCCGCGTCCCCGAGCTGCAGGCTATGAGATCACGAATTCCGTGGCTTCAAAACGGTCATATGTCCTGATCAGCGCATTTCCGTAANGCGCCTTCCGAGGCGGATGATCTCGACGAGCTTTTTCGGAAAGAGTGGACCACCCGCGTCCCCGAGCTGCAGGCTATGAGATCACGAATTCCGTGGCTTCAAAACGGTCATATGTCCTGATCAGCGCATTTCCGTAAATAAAAACCGACAGAGTCGCTCTTTTTCAGTCATAGACATCAAGTTTGCGGAGTTTCGGCGAAAATCAGCGATCTCTTCTTGCGAGAAAATCTTGAAATGGTCCGAAATTTATACATCGGGCAGACCAATGTGGAATAGGCTTCCAATCCACATTGTATGTCTTCAAAGAGACGAGAGGTCTCAATATGGAAGTGTACCATGACTCAGGAGGAAGCCGTCTCTTAGCCCTCGCAGGTCCGCTGATGATTTTTTTCCGACTCCACAACAGATTCGAAAGCGAATGGTACTTATTTCAGCTGCTCATACTTGCTCTCCCGAAAGTTTTGGTTAAAATTCGGATATGCAGCCCGTTGTCAGGCTAAAACCACCAAAGTCCATCAAAAAGGAGTCTCAGGAGCAACGATTTTTCTTTGAGAGCTATGATTCATTCAGCATCAGCATCTTTGGAAAATATTTCATTAGGGCGTTGCCCTGTTGTGAGTTCAGTAATCCTGTTGCAAATTCAGAAATTATGATCGAATTGCCCCACATGAGAGTTCCTACGATGACATGCTATGAATAAAATTAAATCACGATCCAGACACCGTTTCTTGTTGCTCCGGGATCTTTTCGTATCAAGTCTTGAGAATATGATACATTTCCGTAATACCCTCGCTGGTCTCTGTGCCACGCGCAAGCCACGAACCTTTAACTTGTTTCTTGAACTCCGTCGTGAAAGAACACCTGAATCGCTTCCGTTTTAAAGTTTCAGACAGGAACATGTTGATTGCCTTCCACAATTTGTCGGATGTAATTTCGCTCAGCGAATAATCGCATCCGGGTGAACCCGTATTTAGAGCTTCAATAAACAGCGTGAATACTTTTCAAATAGTACCCAACATTCCTCCAATGTCCGGTGATCTCAAGTTATTCTCAAGAATTTCATCCCCCACCGACTGCATACGACTCCAGTCAGTGATCGACAAGATATCTGAATGGACAAAGTCGAACAAGATGAGTATCTCCATCCCCGAATGTGATGTCACATATGAAACTCAGTATCTCATGGATGGACAACTCATTCCAGATATTTCATTTTTTCGTGACCTTGATTTCGTTCGAGGATAATGAAAAATGATCTAAGAACGCTTTCACCCCTGAAAGGAAAGAGATCACATGTGCATTGGAAAGATCGACGTGAATTCATATCCATATTCTGTCAAGTGTGTGAGTCGATCTGGAGAGAGAAAGCCGAGAAAGTACTCAACCAAATGCATGCACAGTCGCTCTGGGGTTTTAATAGATTCGAAATCTCAAGACTGATGTGGAAAGCAGTGGCTGTACCAGCTCTCACGTATGCAAATGCAGTCACAGTTATGCCCAAAACTCTTCAGAAGAAACTGACGACATCCCAGAACGCGGCAGGTAGATACGCTCTTGGTATTCCCGCCACCTTGGTAGCTAACGAGTTTGTTAGCGGTGAACTGGGATGGTTTTCTTTCAGAGCAAGAGAAGCTCAAAGCAAGATTCGTTACTTCGCAAGAGTCAGGTCGATGCCTGAACATAGATGGCCGAAAGCCATAATGCTCATGACCGATCTTATAGGAGTCAAAACAAAGACAATCTTGGAAGTGGAGCACCTGACCCGAGAGTTTAACCTGCAGGATGAGCAGCTGAATTTCTCGGCGGACGGCAGACCGCTGATAGGCATTTTCAACTCCACAGTCAAGAAGAAGATACAGGAGGTAGAAACCAACAAATGGATAGAAGCGATGAAGTCGAAGTCCAGCCTGTCCCTCTATCGGGAACACACGACAGAACGTGGAATGAAGGGACATATCTACGAGAACAGCCGTGGTTCCTCTCTACTCGCCCTATGCAGAGCGGGCATGCTCAATACCAGGGTCAGAAGAGACGACTCCAACCCAGGTCGAGACGACACATGTCTGAGGTGCGGAATGGTTCCAGAGACAATGAGTCACATAATCTTCGAGTGCAATGAAAACTACTTTGGAGAGGAAGAACTGCTAAGCCGGCTCGGATTCGCCGAACACCGATCTTCCGAACAAATCGACCGAACCAAGAGTATCCTGGAGAACTGGGAGAAAGAAACATGTAATATCCGATGAGCGGAGCTCACCTCTGAAGCGAAAGAGTCATGTAACATGAGGATAATAAAACCGATACCGATACCGTTAGAGGCGAAAGATTTTTCGAAGAATTAGTAAAGAATGAATGAATATCTCCTTTATTTCTTTTTTCAAGGGTGGTGCATCTAAGACAGGGGCAAACAGTGGGAGCGGCAGAAACGCCAGGCATAAGTATTATTTACAACATCGTCGCTATTTGGTTGCCACTACGACGAGGGTTATCAGTAATGTTGAACATGGTATCATGGACGCCGAGAGCATGGAGTCGATAAAACATACGAGCATCAGCTCTGTCAAAAACGTCAGAGAGTGCCGGAAGGTCGAGAGAGGCCCTACATCGGTGAGCAACTCTCGCAAGAAATTTACGCTGAAAACGATCCTGGGCGGTGATGTCAACACGGCGGCAGGGTCTCCACACCTCGCAGCAGTATGTGAGCCTGGGCAGAATGAAACTGGTATAAAGACGAAGGTAGACAATGGGGTCACGTAAGATGCAGACAGGAGTACGGAGGCAACATGGGCAGAGAACTTGAGATGGGGATCAATGATAACGCCCAGGTCACGGTAGGAGGGACAATATGATCAGTTAGGATTTTCTCAAGAAGAAGGCATGACAGGTGCGACAAATGAGCGACGGAACACAGATGGCACAGCACCATCTTCGTAAGACCGAGTGAAGATGAGGGCGGGGGGGTGCAAGCTCGTTCGCATGGGATTTGAAGAAGACAGGAGGGATTCCATCAGGGGTTAGGGAATGTTTGGGCGGAAGCGAGAGGAGCCTTGCCAAAGCAAGTTCAGGTGAAATAGCGAGGGACAGGACTGGGTAAGAAATGTCAGGGGGGACAGAAGGACAGGACCGAGTCGATTCGACAAACACGGACGAGAAAAACTCACCGAAGGCTGTACTCTTGCCCAAGGCAGAATCACAAACTCCACCGTCCGTGTGTAATGCGGCCACGCGGTCCCCACCCCTGAGACGCCGGTTTAAGTACTGGAAAAAAACTTTTCCTCTGGAATGAGAAGGAGAGGTCGTCGGGCTTCCTCCGATTAGCAGATCGTGGAATAATTCTGTTCTCCACTTCGATGATCTGCTGCTGTCCTAGGCAATGCTTCCGATTTCAGCACAACAGTTTTGGTTCAATTGTTCTCTCGCTCAAATCGATGGAGTTCTCTGTGCATTATAGTTTTCCAAAGATAAACACTGGTGGTCGCAAAGCAATTGATGATGGATTCGGTAAGGCTACGGCTCCTATCTCGCCATTTTGATGCTGAAGGGAAACAGATAAACCTCGGAACCTGCAAGCGTCTCACCGACTTGAGCTTCTCTAGAAGCACGAGAATCACAGAAATCGTCGCTGAAAACATTGGAACTGGTAAGATTGCTGAAAAGCCTCTAAGGTCAAAGTATCCACCGGTGTATTCCCTGAGCAGAATTCCAGATTGAGTAATAGGTTCTGATTGCATCCACGTCTTCAGCATCGAATCTTCGAGTCTTGAAACGATACCGATCAAGGAAAGAGGCTCCCCTCGCCGAAATTTCCCCATCGTTATCAAGCCTTGCTCTCTGATCCTCACAAATGGAACGCTTTTCTGAGTCAACGGTCGAACCAAGACAAACAGGAAGTCTCTCCTTCTTAAGCTACTCTTGGCGGTATGAAAGCTGAAATCCAAATATGAGCCGTCAGCAGCCTCCCAGTTTCCACTGTAGACACCGCTTTTCCGACTCTCATCGTTTGTAGCACGAAACCGAATCCTTCGAAGCGGCATCCCGGCGTGCATTAGTTGTGCTTCATCCAAGCCTCATATGGCACTCTCGAGACCGATTGCGTACAGCGGGGTCATTCGTTTGGGACACTTGACGCCCAGTTGTCATTGGATGAATCCACGAACCGGAGCTGGTTCAGTTGGATCCAGAAATCGTGATGTGACATCGTTGTTGAAGAATTTACCGACGAAGATTTTCATGATCAGCGAAAGCGAAGCAATGAGGAAAACTGAAAGTTTGTCCCTTCCAAGCGTCATTTGAGTTGCGTTCACGAAGTTGAAGATATTGATGAACAATGTTTCCGAAGCTCGGCTTCGTTCCGCTTGTTTTCGAAGAAAATTCAAGAAAACGACGTTGAGAAGGAACGCAGTCCAGACCGTGGGAGAGAACGTTTCCAAGAGCGTGAGTATACTTCTACCTCTGATGATCAACGCGGTGTAACAGTTGGAGAAATCGGTCACATAAACCAGATTGTTGACGGCGGTATGAAGAAAATGCAAATTCGTGACTTTCAAGGAGTTCGTGATTGTCGGCTGGATCGAAACTTCATAAGTAATCAACGATGTGTTGAATCGGAAATGAAGGCGGACGCGGGCATCGATTGCCTGGCCTATGAAAACTCCAGAGATTGGTCGAAAAGAGATTTTTTCCAACTGTAGTCGGGCTTCCTTCAGTTTGAAACACTCCGCTGGCTTTTTCCTTAACTTGTTCTCCCGCCAAGAGAAGATCGCGTTTCTTCTGTAGCAAGTGAAGATATTTTTGTTGGTCCACCACTGAATGATGGGGACTCCGTAAACGGATTCCACAGGTCTTGCCGCATCTCTCTCCTCTTGATACAAGAGATGAATGATGCATTTGTGGCGAATGTTCTGATAGACGTCTCCGGCTGAATCAAAGTTGACTAACGAGCTGGCTGGAGAAACAATCGCGATCGCCTGTGGGGCGGCCAAAGCGTTCAGTTACGACGGGTGAACAGAATTCAAGAGTTCACGTATTGAAGTATTCGCCTGCCCCGGCATTTTTTGATTGTAGAATTCTGTCTCGGCCAGCAGAAGGTTCGCTTGTGCAGTGAAAGTGAACTTCGAGAGGATTCCAGTGACATCCACTATCAGAAGTTGCTCGGACTTGATTCCGCTGAGGTTTGCGATTTCTTCTAGTTTCTTCACGGGTGTATCGGGAATAGCTCGCTTGAATTTGAATGCTTGTGTGATATTGAGCTGAAGAAGTAATCCCAGCTAAAATAATCGTTGCCTCTTGTTCCGTCTCCCTTGTGCTCTTTTCTTCCTCCCGGAGGCCATTCTTGGATTCAGAGCCAGAATTCAATTTTGACTGACTACTAGAACTTGATACACTTCACTCACAAGTTTGGGGGCGCGAGTATTTCATATTTTCTGACCTTCTTGAAATGGTTCTCGAACACCATCATTGATTCAGGCAGCATGGAATCACTCCACCAAGGTTGAGAATTTCGCTGATATTGATCCCTAGACACTTGACAGAAATCTGTGAGATGTCAACATCAACGCGGTCTCTCAGTTTCGCGCTCATCCGATGAATGGAATGATCTCTGAGACTTCAGATCCTGTTTCACGAGGAATTCGCTCAGAGTCCGAGATGCGAGTCTCTGATTCTGAGTTGCTCCTCAGTCACAGATGCCTTTCCAGGAGTTTCTGAGGCCGCGTGACCCCTTCCGACGTGCACATCCACACTTGCTGGGCTTTCTCCGGAAACTAATGGGACGGTGAAGGAATTTGCTCGCGATGGCGGTAGAGCGGGAACTCTCCGAAGACTTCCATGGAGAACACTCTAATCAATTTCTTCTCTTGTTTCTCTGGATTCTTTTCTCTGTTGTTGTTCGGTTTAAAATCCGTGACCTCGTCTAAGGGTGTGCCTAGCAGGCTGTTGATATCTTGCTGCGCGATCCCTGTGTCTGAGTGAGTCGATGAAGTCCTCTGTCTGATTGGGCTCTCCTTCTGATGAGAAGCGACGAGCAATCGACGCTAAGCTGAATAAAGTTTTCTCGTATCCTTTGCGATCGATGAAATTTAGAAACAGCGAGCGGAGGAAAGGCAAATTGAAACGGAGATGACGGACTTGGTATTTTTTTTCCAGCTAAACAACGAGTCCTCTCCTCGTGAAGTTCATTTCATGCGATCCAAAAAGATGGTAAACGGGAGATAAGATGGTAACCCGAGAACTCCGGAAATATCAAAATATTCATTACGGATAACGGTACCGTTTCGTACCTTACCGTAAACCGTAGCTCGGGTCCGAACCCTAGTGTTGACTCACTCGATTTCTCGGGTCTTTCTCAAGAAATACGTGTCCCAGAGAAAAAAGTGTCATGGATGACCCCCGCGCAATCCGGAAATACGCATCAGAGGCTTGGTTTCAACTTCGAGCGCCCCGTCATTTCTGAAAAGTCGCGCCGAACTTCCTTATTTCGAATGGAAGCCCTACCTGGATACACCCTAAACTGAAAGATCATCGGACTTTAGTTCCCCCTCCCAGAGCCCGTATTCTCCGAGATATTCGAGCCGCAAAATCATGATCTCTCCCATTGAAGTCAATGAAGAATTTCGACGGATGGCGAGTCCCTGGAAGACGCATGTCCCACAGTATTTCAATCCGCTGGACAGATCCCCTCGGAATTTCGGTGACTTCGACATGGTTCATCGATCCTGCCCCTCAGAAGAAACAAAAACTTTGATGACATCAAGTGACGAGTCCGTTACATTGAGCGCATGAATTCATTTACCTATTTCCTTCACTTATGAATCGGGTGTCACGAGTTCTCATCCCCACGTACTCCAGGATATGTTGGATGAAGTCAGAGGGACAACTTGATCGATCGATTATTATTATTCGATTAGGTATTTCATTGAACTCAGTGAGAGATATCATGATTTTGAGGCTCGGATATCTCGGAGAATACGGGCCTAGGGAAGGGGGCTCGGAGATCTTGTTCGCCTGAAACAAGATGATCTTTTGATCTAGGGTGTTTCCAGGGAGTCGAGAGAGAATTTTCGTGGCCGACTGAAATCCATGCAGGAAGACTTCTGATCGGATGTGAGGAAGAAGTGGAAATATCACTAATGTCGTTTGACGCCACGCATTGCGTTTCTTCGTCTCCGTCTTTAAGCACTATTGAAGTTTGAAACTCCATTGAAAGTCGTCTGTCGTCTTTTTACACCAGGTACATGAGCAGCGTCCGTCGACTCGTTCTTCAACTTTCTTTTGGTTATCGGGTGTCGAGCAACTTCTGATGATTCGGAGGTCCTGTTTCGTCAATACTGGACCGTCTATTCGTTTCGTGGTTCTGAGATAGCTAACAGCATTCCACAGGTATCCACGAAATGGCTCGACGTCATAATAATTAGTTGGACGTTGTCGCTGATGATCGTTGATTCGCCGAGTACTACGTCGAAGCCCTCGGAACAGATCCGACTCGCTTTGATTCAAAACTGTCCAGAAAGCGCAACTGAAGCTCATCCAGAATGTATCTTCTGAACTCGCCGCGGCGGCCAAATGTCCCGCGACCAAACGTCTCGCGGCCGAATGGGCTGCTCCGGCAAGTATCACATCGAGGATCGATCGATAATAAAACTCCAGAATTTCCACAACCGGAGCACAAAAACTCACGATTCTCACGGTAGAGGTCACAGAAACGCATCGAAACATTTGGCTTTCTTTGATTGAAGTCGTGTTTTCCTTGCTGTTCCCTACGTGCGTGAAGCTTTGGTTATGTGAGTGGAATATGTCTTCAATCTGAGAAAATGAGAGAAACTTGCGACTGAACAAAATTGGTTCTCAATCAACGAAGCAAGATCTCGGTTTATTCAGAGTTGAGGTGGAAACGGAAACGTTGGCTTTTGGTGGCTGGAATACACGCGGTCTGATTCGTCGTACTAACACTCGGATCGTTCGCTAGATTCAGGTTGAAGTTAGGAGGGTCCGGCTGAAGTGCCTGATCAACGAATACATTGAGCACCGAGTAAACAGTAACCGAGACGATAACTGTTGCGACGGTAGCAATCCACCAGGGCGTGCGGCGGTCCTGTCGAGCAGAATCGATCACAATCGAAGATCCTTTTCGCTTCGGTTCCCCTGCAACCAGAGAGCGGCGATGACCAAGGCGACGACGATCGCGAAGTAGCTGAGTCTAGACATTGTTGACGTCGCGTCGGGAGTCAGCTGGTGAGCACAAAGATTGCAGGTATGGAAGTGTCTCCCTGGGATTGATCAGCTCGTTTTTAAAGTCCACAATCGAAAGTGGTTTTCCCAGTTGAGAGCACTTCGTGTAGGGTAAGCCTGCGGATGACATCTTGACTTGAGGCATTAACAGATTTCGATTGTTGATTATGATCGGATGGGCGTCTTCTGGGAGGTTACATCGTGGCGCCAGTGAATCTTCGAAATGAAAGCGGTCTTCTGACTTCGGACTGATACGGAGACAGCCTTGGCGTCGACAGCGCTCACTGAGTGAACAGTCTCGACACTCTCCACTGGAAGAGGATTCTTGGTCCAAATCTGTGCTTCACTAATTCAAATTACTTCTTCGAGAGTTGAGACGACACTTCGATCGTGTGCCTCGATAAACTAGCACTATCAACAAATGAGAAGTTCATGAATGAATTCTATGGCACAAATACGCTTCGTCCAGAGAGGCAGCCAAGAAGCTTATCATTACAAGAGTTCACAAACGACCAGCGACTAATACAATCGTATATAGTGCCTGAGACGTTCAACATCTCTTAATTGTTGTGCAGTACGATGGTCCTATGAGGTGTTCGATATCGGCGGTCTACATTGCACGATCCCAAAAAAATAGATTTCCGAAATTCTCTCTTCTGGATCTGGAGCGGATATCTGCCCGAAACTCAAGTTTCACATTATAACGTAAACAACCAGAAGCATCCAAAGAGCGGCACTGTGTCGTCCCAGAGAAAACTTCCGGATTCCGGAATCGACTGACAGGAACCCTCATCTTCCGAACCTTAGGAAAACCCTTCCTGTCAATCTAGGATCACGGCCAACACGATGTCCTGAAACGAATTCTGTTTCGATTTGCTTTCTCATTGTTCGAAAACTCGTCTATTGAGAGAAGCTCACGGATGATTTGCATCGTCTAAGGCTCCGAAAGTTTCCTCTTGATTCGCCAATCGTTGATCTCACTCCCCCCTCCGGAGTGATTCTGTTTCCTCTTTGAGATGATTCGCTGATGTTCTAGACTTGGTCCCAGGCTTCAGAGCATCGGTCTAAGAATCATTGGCTTCTCGCTTGAAGCGTTGAAGCTCTTCGTACAAACGAGTTTTCCAACGAGGGACACTGATGGACGCGAAACACTTGACGACAGTTTCGGCCAAGCCACAGGCCCTAATCTGCCATTTCGATGCTAACTGGGAGGAAATAAATATCAAAGCCCGCAAGCGTTCCACCGATTTCATTTTCTCAAGGAATACGAGAACTCCAGAAATTATCGCTGAGAGTATCGGGACCGGTAAGATAGTTGAAAAACCTTTAAGGTCAAAGTATCCTCCGATGTATTCTCTAAATATAAGGCCAGCAATCGGGTTTGATTCCAACCATGTCGTCGTCAGCATCAAATCTTCGAGTCTTGAATCGATGCTCACCAGGGAAAGAGAGTCCCCTCGTCGAAATCTCTCCATCGCTATCAATCTATGCTCTTGAATCCTTGTAAAATTAACGTTTCTTTGGATCAACGGTCGGACGAGGACACAGAGAGAGTCTTTCCTCCTTAAGCTACTCTTGACGTTATGGAAACTGAAATCCAAATATGCGCCATCAGCATTCTCCCAGCCGCCACCGAAGACATCGCGTTCCCGACTCTTATCGCTGGTAGCACGATACCGAACTTTTTGAAGCGGCATCCCAGCGTGCATTAGTTGTGCTTCATTCCAGCCGCATATAGCTTTCTGGAGAGCGACTGCGTACAGCGGGGTCATTCGTTTGGGACATTTGACGCCTAGTTGTCACTGGATGAAGCCGCGAACCGGAGCTGGTTCAGTTGGATCCAGGAATTGGGATGTGACATCGTTGTTGGAGAATTTACTGACAAAGAAATTCATGAGCAGCAAAAGCGAAGCAATCAGGAGAACTGAAAGCTTGTCGCTTCCAAGCGTCACTTGAGTTGCGCTCACGAAGTTGAAGATAGTGATGAAAAACGTATCCAAAATCCGGGTTTGGTCCGCTTGTTTTCGAAGAATACTCAGGAAAACGACGTTGAGGAGAAACGCAATCCAGACCGTGAGAGGGAACGTCTCCAGGAATGTGAGTATACTTCTACTTCTGAGGATCAACGCGGTGTAACAGTTGGAGAAATCGGTCACATAAACCAGATTGTTGACGGCGGTATGAAGAGAATGCAAATTCGCGACTTTCATGGAGCTCGTGATTGTCGGCTGGATCGAAACTTCATAAGCAATCAACGATGTGTTGAATCGGAAATAAAGGCGGACGCGGGCATCGATGTTCTGACCCATGAGAATTCCAGAGATTGGAGAGAAAGAGATATTTTCCAACAGGAGACGGGCTTCCTTCAGTTTGAAACACTCCGCTGGGTTCTTCCAGAGCTTCCTTTCCTGCCATGAGAATACCGCGTTTCTTTTGAATCAGGTGAATATATTCATGTTGGACCACCACTGAAGAATGGGGATTCCGTAAGCTGACTTCGTGGGTAGCTTCGCATCTCTCTCCTCTTGATACTAGAGATGAATGATGCATTTGTGTCGTATGTTCTGATAGACGTCTCCGGATATGCCAAAGCCGACGAACGAACTGGCGGGGCTGACAATCGCGATTGCCTGTGGGGCGGCCAATGCGTTCAGGAACGAGGGATTGACAGAATTCCAAGATAGAGGCGCCAAAAAATCCGTGCGTCTCGGCAAGCTATGACTGTGGAACTCTGTCTCCGCGAGAAGGAGAGACGCTTGAGCAATGAAAGTGAACTTCGAGAGGATTCCACTGACATCCACTATCAGAAGCTGCTCGGGCTTGATTCCTCCAAGCTTCGCGATTTCTTCGAGTTTCTTCACGGGTGTATCGGGAATAGGTCGCGGGAATTTGAATGCTTGAGTGATACTGAGCTGAAGAAGTAATCCCAGCCAAAAGAATCGCTGCCACCTGTTCCGTCCGATTTGTGCACATTTCTCCCTCTCGGATGCCATTCTCGATCTGATAGCCAGAATCAGGGACTGGGCACGAGAATTCGAGATTAAGGGATACTTCGCCAGCAGATCTGGAGCCACGAGTCTTTCGTAGTTTTCCTCTGATCTGGACACCAATACTTCTCTGATTCCGAGGAGAATCAGATAGGACTACTCATCTGGTGCCCATCACTTAATGAACCACTCTGCATGATACCAACCATTCTGAAACAGTTATCGAACACTATCATCAATTAGTTCGGGCCGCATTTGAGGCCATAAACTCACAGCTTTTGGTGGAGTTCAGAGTAATACACTGCTCTTCGCATGATCAGGGCCCCCCTGAATTTCATGGATCGGTGTCTAGTTGAACAGGTCACGGCAAGNCAGAGCATCGGTCTAAGAATCATTGGCTTCTCGCTTGAAGCGTTGAAGCTCTTCGTACAAACGAGTTTTCCAACGAGGGACACTGATGGACGCGAAGCACTTGACGACAGTTTCGGCCGAGCCACAAGCCCGAATCTGCCATTTCGATTCTAACTGGGAAGAAATAATATCAAAGCCCGCAAGCGTTCCACCGATTTCATTTTCTCAAGGAATACGAA
The DNA here is from genome assembly GCA_021527715.1 of Neoseiulus cucumeris. NCBI lineage: Eukaryota > Metazoa > Arthropoda > Arachnida > Mesostigmata > Phytoseiidae > Neoseiulus > Neoseiulus cucumeris. The sequence continues at coordinate 1,383,108 of JAJSRV010000038.1, read as the reverse complement.
AACTCCAGAAATTATCGCTGAGAGTATCGGGACCGGTAAGATAGTTGAAAAACCTTTAAGGTCAAAGTATCCTCCGATGTATTCTCTAAATACAAGGCCAGCAATCGGGTTTGATTCCAACCATGTCGTCGTCAGCATCAAATCTTCGAGTCTTGAATCAATACTCACCAGGGAAAGAGAGTCCCCTCGTCGAAATCTCTCCATTGCTATCAATCTATGCTCTTGAATCCTTGCAAAATGAACGTTTCTTTGGATCAACGGTCGGACGAGGACAAAGAGAGAGTCTTTCCTCCTAAAGCTACTCTTGACGTTATGGAAACTGAAATCCAAATATGTGCCATCAGCTGCCTCCCAGCTTCTACCGAATACATCGCTTTTCCGATTTTCATAGTTGATAGCACGATACTTAATTCTTCGAAGCGGCATCCCAGCGTGCATTAATTGTGCTTCATTCAAGCCGCATATAGCGCTTCGGAGAGCGATTGCGTACAGCGGGGTCATTCGTTTGGGACATTTGACGCCTAGTTGACACTGGATGAAGCCACGAACCGGAGCTGGTTCAGTTGGATCCAGGAATTGGGATGTGACATCGTTGTTGAAGAATTTACTAACAAAGAAATTCATCACCAGCGAAAGCGAAGCAATGAGGAAAACTGAACGTCTTCCACTTCCGAGTGTCACTCCAGTCGCGCCTACAAAGTTGAAGATAGTGATGAAAAACGTATCCAAAGTCCTCCGTTGGTCCGCTTGTTTTCGAAGAATACTCAGGAAAACGACGTTGAGGAGAAACGCAATCCAGACTGTGAGAGGGAACGTCTCCAGGAATGTGAGTATACTTCTACTTCTGAGGATCAATGCGGTGTAACAATTGGTGAAATCGGTCACATAAACCAGATTGTTGACGGCGGCATGAAGAAATTGCAAATTCGTGACTCTCAAAGAATGCGTTATCGTCGGTTGGATCGAAACCTCATAAGCAATCGACGAAGTGTTGAATCGGAAATGAAGTCGAACGCGGGCATCGATGTTCTGTCCTATGAGAGTTCCAGAGATTGGAAGGAAAGTGATATTTTCCAATCGGAGACGGGCTTCCTTCAGTTTGAAACATTCCGCGGGCCTTTTCCAGAGCTTCCTTTCCTGCCATGAGAATACCGCGTTTCTTGCGAAGCAGGTGAACATATTCGTATTGAACCACCACTGAAGAATGGGGATTCCGTAAGGTGACTTCGTGGGGAGCTTCGCATCTCTCTCCTCTTGATACAAGAAATGAACGATGCATTTGTGGCGAATGTTCTGATAGATGTCTCCGGATACACCAAAGCCGACGAACGCACTGGCGGGACTGACAATCGCGATTGCCTGTGGGGCGGCCAATGCGTTCAGGAACGAGGGATTGACAGAATTCCAAGCTAGAGGCGCCGAAAAATCCGTGCGTCTCGGCGTGCTATGACTGTGGAACTCTGTCTCCGCGAGAAGGAGAGACGCTCGAGCAATGAAAGTGAACTTGGAGAGGATTCCAGTGACATCCACAATCAGAAGCTGTTCGGGCATGATTTCTTTGAGCTTCGCGATTTCTTCGAGTTTCTTCACGGGTGCATCGGGAATAGCTCGCTGGAACTTGAATGCTTGCGTGATACTGAGCTGAAGAAGCAATCCCACCCAAAAGAATCGCTGCCACCTGTTCCGTCGCCCTTGTGCACGTCTCTCCCTTCGGGATGCCATTCTTGATCAGATAACCAGAATGAGGGACTGTGGAAGAAAACTTGGGCCTGTCGGACACTTCACCAGCGAAGCTTGAGGCACGAGTCTTTCGTAGTTTTCCTCTGATCTGGATAGCATTACTTCTCTGATTCAAATGAGAATCAGATAGGACTTGTGGCGCACTGATCCTGACTATAGTGAAAACACGGGAGGTTTCGATGATTGCCGGACAGTGGCACACGAGAGCTGCCTGACAGCTCGGAGACGGAGCTACCGAGCTCCGAGAGTGGCTGGTTTCTTCCGACTGGGATCGGAGAAGCGGGAGTGAAGCCTGCGGGGCAGGATTCACGAACTTTTAATGAATTTAAAGAATCGCGGGCGTGCACACCCGATTCACGGACAACTTGTTGTTTATGCCCTTTTCTTTCTAACTGTCTGCTATTACTGACTGTCTCTGTTGCTGCCGGGAATCGAACGTGCACGACGCCGAGATCTGTCTGGCGGCTGCCTGACAGCTGAGCGAGATCGCGCGCCGGAGAAGCCGACGGCGAGATGGTGACGTCATCGGCTCTAAGCCGAGAACGGATTCGACTGTCGTCGAGGCTGACTCCCTGCGCTTGTCCGGTCGATTTATTAAACGGAAAATGCTCTGCTCGAGCTTCTTTGATTTACCTGACGATTATATGACATACATAATAAATATGAAGATTTCCTGGAAGTCACCGACTCTGTCATTCGATCACCCTTGGTGTGTGTATGTGTATTGTGTCGGTGATTGGATAATGAAACAAGGCTCTATGCGCTACGGCCATCCCGTACGTCACAGGACTACTCATCTGGTGCCCATCACTTAAGGAACCACTCTGCATGATACCAACCATTCTGAAACAGTTATCGAACACTATCATCAATTAGTTCGGGCCGCATTTGAGGCCATAAACTCACAGCTTTTGGTGGAGTTCAGAGTAATACACTGCTTTTCGCATGATCAGGGCCCCCCTGAATTTCATGGATCGGTGTCTAGTTGAACAGGTCACGGCAAGGTTCTCACAGACTTCGAAAAAGTACAACTTGAGGCATTCGACGAAGCTGGCTTGATTCACAGTGCGAGTTTGCGAAGACTCACGAGATGAAGATGTGTTGTGGCGAATTCCGGAAAATCCAAAAGCAGGGAATCACCGCCGGCGAAAATCTCTAAACGAGACAAGCGTCATGGTATGAATGCCAGGTCGGAGAGTGCAATCAGTTTTCGTAGTATGACTGCGAATCTGAAGCCGAGCGTGCGGGAATCGACCATTGCGCCAATTTTGCGGCAAACACCGGTAATCAAGCGATCGAAGATGCAAAGCGCCCTTGGCCTTCCCACTTCGCACATCAGCGCGAGACTAAACATCTCATAAGATCATATTCACCGGCGAAAAAAAGTTCGACCTTGACGGACCGGACTATTTCGCTAGCTATTAGAGAGATTCACACAGAGTCTCAGTATTTCGACAAACGGAACTTCGATTAAGGCTCTGTCATCTCTGGGATCATCAGTGGTTCTCAACATTTTTGTTCAGTTAGAATTGTGAGACGCTCCTCTTTCTCGGGCCCCTTTTATAAAATCAAATATGCTATAAAACATGAAGCTTTCCGCAGCAAGGTTGCTGTGCTGATGAATAGACATACCTAATTCTGTCTTCACAGTTTCTATAGGTCGGGATCTCGGGCGAATAATGCACCTCTCGTTGGGTACAACACGTCCTCGGAACGATCACTCGGCTACACATTCATTACAACCTGAATCAATGACGGCTATTCGCGTTGTGGGTTATCCGCGACCGTGGTTTTCCCGAAATTCGGTCATTTGCTGCCTCGATTATATCAACCAATTGATGTCGAGGTTGGTATAATCGAGAGAGCATCACAGAGAGTCACGAAGTGGGTCATGTGGGATCGCACTGGGCCGAAGAGTGGGCCACACAGAGGGAACACAGTGGGTTACACAGTGGGTTAGGTGGGTGTCATATTGGGTCGCAAGAGGTAATACCATCTGGGGGAAGTACACGGGGGTTGATATAATCGAGATACTCTTCTCTAATAAGTCCAAGAGAGGCGACTTTGGATGAGTTGGATATGCCCTCTCATCCTGTGGGAGACATTTCGACACGGTGGTCCCTGATTTCGGAGGCGGTCCTTCGCCGGGTTATGAACGAGTCAGCTTACTACTGGATATTCTGATACTGGAGACACCGGTTTGCGAGGTCTAGATGACACTGATTTATTTGCAGTGTTCCATAGGTGGCGCTACGCGCTTTGGCGCGACCATTAGAATTGTCTCACTAACAGAGTCAACAGCCTTGGTATTTCGACTTGAATATTCGACAATATTTGTCTCGCAGATGAAGCTCAACATGTCTCTCCTCTGCGTTATCTTAGCCGTCAAGAATTGAGCCGAATAGCGCTGCTTTGACTCCATCTTCGGAGGCCTGTTCTCGTCATGGTCAAGAGGTCGAGGCTCCTTCTCATCTAGTTCCAGGCGAGGCGCCTTTCCGGCCTCCGAACAGCTGGGCTAATCATTGTCATCCACTGCGTCGGTGTGCTGGTGGCTCTTCTAGATTTCATGGCAATGCCAAAGATGAGCGATCAAGGAGCTCGTCGATCTGTCGTTCTTCAGGACCTAGGAATCGTGTGAAATCACGTGGATAAGCGGACTTCAAGGACTAGTTGTATATCTTCTTCATTCACCAATAATGAAAACAAGCGCAAGCGACCGAATGCCTGCCGAGATCACCCGACAAACGTGCACGTCGCACCTTACGCGCCTCGAGGGCACTCCGCGAGAATTCTGGGAGAAATTGATACGGTAGATAAGTTCAGCCCGATTGAATGATGTTTCACCATGGCCGATCAATCACTGAACGAGTTGACGTGGAACCATTATGTCGACCACCTAAAATTACTCATATTTCCCAATATGTCACACAATTCGTGGAATCTCTTGACAAAACTCTTTTCTTTTATGTTTCTCACGAGTTTTCGGGGAAATAGGAAGAGTCACCCTCCAGCTCGGCATCAATGCCGTCTCGAAACGGTGCCTCAACAACGAGATGCTCTTATCAACAACCAAATGCGCTGTTATGTTCCTCCTCCAACTTCTCCCCCTCTGAATATTCTAAAAGAAATATGAGAATGAAATATTCTGAGCGAGCTCGAGACTCTTGGCGTAGACTTTTGGCAAGCTCGGATTCGCTCTACTGCGGTTCACGATCAGATTAAGGAACACGTTGATAAAGACCTCATTGAGCCAATCTTGAGGGTCTTATCGGGGTTTCGAAGTCAGCCCGTGTTACCGCGAATCTGGATACCTGGACGTCGACAACGATTCGGTCTGAAAGCCTTCCCGGCGCTTCTTTGATGACTTTGCGCACCTATGGGTGAAACTCTCGGGTTTGTGCGATTACCTTCGACGGCAACGGTTCTGCTGCCTAGCATGGGTGTGATCATCGTGAGGATGGCACGTCACAGTATGCGTGTACCCCTCTGATTCAAAAGTTCGTAGACTAGTAGGTTAATAAAATAGAACCCACATAGCTTATCAATGGAACCTCAAGATATATTGAGTCAGAGGAGTACTCTCTGTCCGCTAGTGGTTGCTCCACCATAGCCGCTTGATGAGGGTTGAGATCATGCAGGGGCGGGCGAGGAATAGTGGAGGACCAAGATTGAGTCGCATCTGCATTTTCACTTGAGTTCCGTTCAGTGGCCGTGACCGTGGCTTCTGTGTCGTCCTCATATGGGCCACGCCGTCAGTTGGGCCACACCGTTAACATTTGACCTTTTGTAAATAGTGCCCACGATGAAGAGATCCTGTGTTTGTTCTTCTTGGTGGCTTGGTGGCTTGGTGGCTTCGAACCGTGAAACACTTTGTTGACCACAACGTCTTGGGCAAACTCTCTCATGATGGAAACGAGTGACCAGACTGGACCCTGAGGTGTCCCCGAACTGTGCAGAAGTTTGCTACTGTTCGTTTCAACGTTATTGTTCGTTCGCTCTTTTAACCAGTATACGGGACGATTCCCTGCACCTACGGTCTGAAGCCAGTGGTACGACATGTAAGTGTGGAAAGAAGGAAATTCGATGTGTACATTTCTGGTTCGATTGGCGAAGAATTGTAAAGCGGACTCGATCAGTTCCGCCAGAAGCAACGTTGGGGCTTTGAAAGCCAAGAAGCTTGACAGAATGTCACCTGTCTTGCATATTCCCTCCGCTAGGCCCAGTGCGCCTCTTAGCGTTCTCTTAGAGAGGCTTTGAGAATTTTGACGAGTGCAACCTTGGAGCTTGAAATCCGGAAATTCGTTCTTAACAACACATCGCATGGCTCGATCCCAGTCGCCCATATAGGCTGGAAGCATTGGAAAATCTATTTGTAGGCTGCAGCATCGGCCGAGTTTATAAACACTAGCAATCATGCCCAGATGACCGCTCCAGTTCCAGTGCATTGTGAAAAGCTCCTTGTAGGTTGCATCGGCATGTAGCACCCTGGCGTCGCTTAGCAGCCTGAAGAGCCTTGCGGTTGTCAGCATGTTGAATTGAAGAAACTGAGCAGTCGTTGCTCATCTCGTGTTATAGTGAACTCAGGGTGTGCTTCTGTGGTGATTTTCTCATGTATTCACGGAGAAATCCTACTTTCCCCGGCCTCATCTCGCTGGCGTGATGACGGCAAGTACGAGCGTGCTTTACTGGCACGAGACTGTTTTCGGCGCTGTTGAAGGATTGCGTCTGCCTGATTCTTATGTGGATTATCGCGTGTATCCAATCTGTCCTTGCCAATCTTTACTCTCTTTCGCACCCTTCTTCGTCGGGAAAGTGGTTATGGATTCCCGTGACCTCGACCGCCTCGCCACTTGGCCTGATTTAAGCCCTGACCGGGCACCTTGTAGCTTTGTACGATTTACATGTCAATGTGATCAGAGTTCCGGCTTCACTGGTTCGTTCGATGAGGAAGAAAAACGGCGCGTGATCTTCAGATGGGACGACACCTTCGACTCGGCAACGACATGTCAAATGACACCGACAGTTGTGCATCCCGTATCGGAGACTAGGAATAGCCACGAAAACGTCTGTGTCATCCATGATTAACTTTCCCAAAGGAGAACTATGGATGAATCATTGAACTGCGTTGTGTCGAAGATGGCACAACTTAGATCATCAGAGATACGTTCAGTCGGAGTCAATGCCATTTGTACTTATGTAAACAGCAGCGCGGACAGCGGATTAGAGGGAGAGGAGGAGCACTTGGCCGCTGGAGAGAGAGCTGAGTGGGCCGCCAAATTCAAAATTGTTAGGGTGCTGCTACGACATCTTTCAATGAAATGAGCAATCAGGTTTATCTTGGAGTCGAATGAGATAGCAGGAATGAACTCGTTGGTCCAGGCTTCTGGCCTCCCGGGCTATCCTCTCTAGGCTGTCCGTTCCTAGGGAAATAGAGTACGGCGTTTCTTCTGAAGTAGGAGAATATATTCATATTGGACCACCACTGAAGGATGGGGACTCCGTAAACAGAATTCCTGAAGCGCGGCGCATCTCCCTCCTCTTGAAACAAGAGATGAACGACGCATTTGTGGCGAATGTTCTGATAGATGCCTCCGCTCATATCAAAGCTGGCGAACGATTTGGCAGGAGTAACAATCGCGCTCGCCTGTGGGGCGGCCAATGCGTTCGAGAACGACGGATGGACAGAATTCATGGATTCACTCACCGAAGTATTCTCCTGCCACCGCGTGGTTTGATTTTGGAATTCTGTCTCCGCGAGGAGGAGGGACGCCTGTGCAATGAAAGTCAACTTGGAGAGGATTCCAGTGACATCCACTATCAGAAGCTGCTCGGGCATGATTTCCCCCAGCTTTGCGATTTCTTCGAGTTTTTTCACGGTTGTTTCTGGAATAGCTCGCCGGAATTTTAATGCTTGCGTGATACTGAGTTGAAGAAGTAATCCCAGCCAAAAGAATCGCTGCCACTTGTTCCGTCGCCCTTGTGCACGTCTCTCCCTCCGGGATGCCATTTTTGAACAGATAACCAGAATGAGGGACTGGGAACGAAAACTTGAGATTGTGGGACACTTCACCAGCGAAGCTTGAGGCACGAGTCTCTCGTAGTTTCCCTCTGATGTGGACAGCAATACTTCTCTGAATCAGACAGGTCTACTTACTTGGTGCGAATCACTTGAAGCACCACTCTGCATGATACCAACCATCTTGAAACAGTTATCGAATACTATCATCAATCAGTTCAGGCCGCATTTGAGGCGATAAGGTCACTGCTTCTGGAGGCTGCGTCAATGTTGGAGCTTTAGTTATACACTGCCCCTTACATGACCCAGACACGCCTGAAAGTCATGGATCGGATCCTAGTTGAACGACGAAAACGATGGGCCATGGCGTATGGCGAAGTTTTGACAGACTTGCAAAAAATAAGAACCGCGTGATACAATTTCCTATCTCAAGTAGCTATTTGAGAGATTCACGCAAGGAGCCTCAGTATTCCCACAAACGGAACTTCAACGGGGGCTCTGTCATGACGCGGGCTAAATTCGGCAAGGAGGGAAGGCTCCCAGCCGGACGAAAGCGCAATACTCTGTGGAGCCTTCGCTGTGTTAAGAAATGCTGTTCGACGGTTCACCATAGTTGAGGTGATATCTGGGCCGTGACTGTGGAAGCTTAGAGCAATTAGTTCCCCAGTGTTCAGAGTATTATCTTGTAAAGAATCGGCTCATTGTTTCTCATCCGCATTCAACTTTATTCACAGTGTAACGAGGTCGCTCTCAGTAATTACCACACAGACAGTGTTAGTGCTTCCTTGAGAAGGGAAAGTTGACCGAGTTTACTGAATCTATATGAGCACGTCTCTATCATGAGAAAGTTGCAGTTCACAGTTACTTTCACCAGCTACGGCTCGTTGATCTTTTCCTCTATAGCTAGCCTCCCACTTCTCTCGCAGCAGGAGTGTTCAGAGTCGTCGAGCGACTCTATCGAACGTCTCGGTGCTCAAATTGATTGAGCAAACTGTTTCTACTATCTAGGCATCCGTTATCTTAAACACGCCGAAGGATCGCAATGTTTTCTGTTCGGCGGGCAGTCACTGTTCCTTTTCATCGAAAAAAAGTCAAAAAAAGGTTTCAATAAAACAGTGGAGTGATTTGATAACAATCGACATTTGAACGTATCTCACAATCAGTCAGGGAATGGAGGATCAAGGGTTGAGTTCCGGTTGAGGTTCACACTGATCAGCGTAGCAGGAATGTCAATAGTCGAGAAGTCCGATATTGCGCATCTGACAATGAGAACGCACGGGGCAGGAAAGCTCGAAACTAAGTCGCTGTGAAGTGATAGAACCCTGATATGACACACTACAGAAGGAGTGAAGTTTTTCCTTTCGCCCGACACCAGGGAAAGCTGTGCAGAGAGCTAGTGCCGACACTCTGCGACGAACGAGAAGTACACAGTATTACCATCAACAAGATACCAAAATCTTCGAGGAACTTCGCGTCAGAAGTCGAACTTCAATGTTCTGGTGCTAATTGTAAGAGGAAACATGACACATCTCGGTACTTGTGGGTTTGGTTCCCACCGCGAACAAGTCGCCGTTCGAGCACCGTAGGAACGACGCCGAAAAGGGAGACGAGCTTGGGAAAACTGAAGCGAAACAGGTCTGACTCCGGAGTGATTCTGTTTCATTCGTTTCCACAGAGATGATACGCTCCTGTCCTAGACTTGGCTTCACATGTCAGCGCATCAGTCTCGGAATCACTGGCTTCTAGCTTGAAGCATTAGAGCTCATTGCGCATTAGCGAATTACTCGATGACAGATATGGCCAGGCCACGGCCCCTATATTCTGCCACCTCGATGCAGGCTGGGGAAAATGAATCTCAAAGCCTGCGGAAACTTCATCGATTTCAACTTCTCAAGAAACACGAGAACTACAGAAAGGGTCGCTGACAATATCGGAAGTGGTAAGATCATAGAAAAACCTTCAAGGTCAAAGTAACCTCCGGTGTATTCTCTAAACATAATGCCAGAGTCATTGATGGCGTTTGATTGCAACCAAGTCGTCGTCAGCATCAAATCTTCGAGTCGTGAATTAATGCTCATCATGGAGAGAGACTCCCCTCGCCGAAATTTCTCCATCGCTATCAATCTATGCTCTTGAATCCTTGTAAAATGAACGTTTCTTTGGATCAACGGTCGTACGAGGACACAGAGAGAGTCTTTCCTCCTAAAACTATTCTTGACGGTATGAAAACTGAAATCCAAATATGCGCCATCAGCAGCCTCCCAGTTTCTACCGAATACATCGCTTTTCCGATTTTCATAGTTGATAGCACGATACTTAATTCTTCGAAGCGGCATCCCAGCGTGCATTAATTGTGCTTCATTCAAGCCGCATATGGCACTCTCGAGAGCGACTGCGTACAGCGGGGTCACTCGTTTGGGACATTTGACGCCAAGTTGGCACTGGATGAAGCCGCGAACCGGAGCTGGTTCAGTTGGATCCAGGAATTGGGATGTGACATCGTTGTTGAAGAATTTACTGACAAAGAAATTCATGAGCAGCAAAAGCGAAGCTATCAGGATAACTGAAAGTTTGTCGCTTCCAAGCGTCACTTGAGTTGCGTTCACGAAGTTGAAGATATTGATGAACAATGTTTCCGAAGTTCTACTTTGGTCCGCTTGTTTTCGAAGAATACTCAGGAACATGACGTTGAGTAGGAGTGCAATCCAGACCGTAGGAGAGAACGTTTCCAGGAGTGTGAGTATACTTCTACTTCTGATCATCAACGCGGTGTAACAATTGGAGAAATCGGTCATATAAACCATATTGTTGACCGTGGTATGAAGGAAATGCAAATTCGTGACTCTCAAAGAATGCGTAATCGTCGGCTGGATCGAAACTTCATAAGCAATTTACGATGTGTTGAATCGGAAATAAAGGCGGACGCGGGCATCGATGTTCTGTGCAATGAGAGTTCCAGAGATTGGACGGAAAGAGATTTTTTCCAATTGGAGACGGGCTTCCTTCAGTTTGAAACATTCTTCGGGCTTTTTTAGGAGCTTCCTCTCCTGCCATGAGAATACTGCGTTTCTTCTAAAGCAGGAGAATATATTCATATTGGACCACCACTGAAGGATGGGGACTCCGTAAACAGAATTCCTGGGCAGCGGCGCATCTCCCTTCTCTTGATACAAGAGATGAACGATGCATTTGTGGCGAATGTTCTGATAGATGTCTCCGCTCATATCAAAGCTGACGAACGATTTGGCAGGAGTGACAATCGCGATTGATTGAGGGGCGGCTAATGCGTTGAGGAACGAGGGATGGACAGAATCCATGGATACACTCACCGAAGTGTTCTCCTGCCACGGCGTGGCTCGATTGTGGAATTCTGTCTCCGCGAGAAGGAGAGACGATTGAGCAATGAAAGTGAACTTGGAGAGGATTCCAGTGACATCCACTATCAGAAGCTGCTCGGGCTTGATTCCTCCAAGCTTCGCGATTTCTTCGAGTTTCTTCACGGGTGTATCGGGAATAGCTCGCGGGAACTTGAATGCTTGCGTGACACCGAGCTGGAGAAGCAATCCCAGCCAAAAGAATCGCTGCCACCTGTTCCATCGCTCTTGTGCACGTCTCTCCCTCTCGGATGCCATTCTTGACCAGATAGCCACAATGAGGGACTGGGAACGAGAACTCGAGATTGTGGGACACTTCACCAGCGAAGCTTTAGGCACGAGTCTTTCGTAGTTTTTCTCTGATCTGGACAGCAATACTTCTCTGATTCAAATGAGAATCAGAAGGGGCTGCTCAATTGATGCTTATCACTTGAAGTACAACATGGTACCAACTTTTGTCGAACACTATCATCAATTCGTTCAGGCCGCATTGGAGGCGATAAGTTCACTTCTTTCGAAAGCTGCATCCATGGTGGGTTACATAATTCACATAATTAACACACCCCTGAACTTCATGGATAGGTTTCTACTTGAACAACGTCAACTACTATGGCAAAGTCATGGCAAAGTTTTGACAGTCATGGAAAGAATGAATTTTCAGGCTTTCGACCGGGCTGGCTTGATTTACAATGCGATTTCGCGAAAACTCAAGAGATAAAGAAACGTTGTGATGAATCTCCCAGAAATCCGAAAGTAGGGAATCACCGCCGACGAAGCTTCCAGAACGAGACAGGCGTCATGTTTAAAATGGCGCGTTGAATTAGTTTCCGCCGAATCACCGCAAATCTGAAGCTGAGCGAGTCGGAATCGACCGTTCTGCGAGTTTCGTGAAAGACACCGGTGATCAAGCGATCGAAGATGCAAAGCGCTCTTGGCCTTACCAAGTCGCACACCAAAGCGAGAATAGGTTTCAGCAGAAAGACTCGGATAGACTGGAGAGGCGTGAGACTATCTTTTCTCCTTATCTCGGATCGAAAGTATGCGAACTACGTTTTGAACGATTTCTATAACCCAAAGTACATCTCAATAGATTATTATTTTCTCCGGCGGAAAGTTGTAGACTTTTTTCGGTTTATCAATTGTATTCCTTTTCCGACGTCCTGCTTGTACTTCAGGTGCTCTTCAATCACTGGTCCAAGATATTTGTAGACTCTCTCGGTCCACTTTCGGGCAAGACCATGCAGTTGATTTACATTCATCATCATGGGCCCTCTGATGCGTCTTTCCTCTTGATGCTGAGAATCCCTTTCCGAACCGCATATACTTTGTTTTGGACCAGTTGAGTTCTGTCTCATCGATCGGGAGACTATCCTGAGGCCGGTGGATGCGTCATCTATGATACCAAACCAATCGAATTCGCCTCAGCGCCCTTAACGCAACGGAGGAACTGCCTACCCGCAGTCCCTGAGCGCCCACACTCCGCACAGTCTCTGACTGCGGAGGCGCGCGTTCGCAGATGACTGCGGACTAGGGGTGCAGCGGTGGTGGCTTCGGGTTCCCAGGCGTCGCAGGGACGTTGCCTAGGAAGTGTGAACGTAACGGGCCATCGGGCCGACTCCCTCGGAACCCTCTTGCATGCCGGTAGCTACCCCGTCAGGACACATCACACGTTTCGTGAGTAGTAAACATACTTTATTCTTCTTCAACTTCTCCCTGCTTTGAGATCGGACGACTAGCACATGCTTGACTTGAGCAACGACGCCAGCGGGCGCAGACGAGCTGCCCGAGCGCATCCGGAGGGTAACTTTTTTTGGTTTCTGTGTTTTCAATTTTGACGTAGGACTACGTTCTAAGGATCACTCTTCAGAGAAATTGAGAGAAGATTTCGGTGACGGATGTTTACACCAATAGCAGACGTCAATAACCGGAAGTGGGCTTCGTGATCTCGATTCTTGCACCATCTATTACCACCATGGCTTCCAATGAGGTTCCAACATCCCACATGAGCGGCGGCGGGAACGCCTCCCCCTGCTCGTTCAGGGCTTCGAACAGCGCCTTGAATCCGTCCAACTGCGCCGCGTCGGCTTCCGTCAACCGGGACGCCGCCCCGATGACCTCTCCGATTGCGGCGTCGACCTCCGCGGCGGAGACCTCCGCGGCGGAGACCTCCTCGTCGACGGCCGGTCGCTGTTGTTCCCCCGCTGCGATCGGCTGCTCGACGTCCGGCGGCGCTTGGCGCTGCTCCCGCCGTTCGAAGGAGTAGTCCAGGAACGCCCGCACGGAGGCGAAGTTCCAACCCTCTTAAGCTCCAACTTTTTCGAATTTTATTAATTCCGCAATCGTCTGCAACGCAACGTATTCCTTGCGCAAAATTGAATATAATGATGGAGCCAGTACGTTTCCCCTCGGGACGCCGTATGCAATCGTGGTTTCGGGGTGATTGTGTTTCACTCCTTTAGACTTGTATCCTGTTAGATGGTATCAAATGCCTTGCCCAAATGACAAAAGATGGCAACGCAGCCCTCATCCGTGTTAATGCCCTTTCGGACGAGCTCGAAGGCTGGGTCCTCACAGGTTCTGCCGATTCTGAAACAAAACCAATGTAAGAGTCCTTCAGTATCTTGTGTCTGTCCAGGCACTATGGGATGGGAGAGATCTCTCTAGGTCTAGGATATTGTTCAGGTTCGGAAAAAGCGATGTCGGCCTTAAGTTGAGGATCGAGTTGATTGTTTGTGTTCTTTGGATGAGTGCGCAACCTTCTTACGACGATCGCCTGCCATCCATTTGTCGTCCATTCGCTCTCAGAGTAAGCGATCGAGTCTCGACGCATCGCGACAGTTTCTGTCTTGACCGAATGATACTTTGAGAGTCCGGGGATGCTTTCAAGTTTTTTGCTCCGATTTCTTGCTCCGCGCATTAGATAATGATCTTTACGTGATGGCCGAGCTTCCTGCGATTCCTGAGGATTTCTTGCTTCCGTTGCGAGTCGATTTGATTAGAAAGAACGTCGCTGACAAAATGAGACTCTCTCATTGAGAGATAATGATGGTCTTTGTAATGGAGTGAAGGCTCAGGCGCTAGTTCAACCCACCACAAAACTAATTCAATACAACTATTTACATTCGGACACCTCTTCTGACAAACGATAGGTTCCATCCAAGTTTGTGAAATCTCTCCTGACCGTGCATCATACGCACGCTAAGCATTCTTCCAGCGAGCGAGTGGGATGCGCGGAATGGTGAGGGTTTTGTCCATGGATGAAGAAAGCCTCCCCGAGCTCCTATGGATCACTTGTAAGCTCTCTTCGTCCGAGACGGCCGGTGTGGTGGGTTCCCGTTCACGAATATGGAAACTGTCGTGGCGAACACAGCGTGTGTGCGCAATACTTCTCCGAGGTCAGTTCTTTGGAAGCTCACCGTCGCGGGAGGATGTCTTTCTGATAGGCGGGGTTTTCCAGCTGAACCGCGGACTCGCCAACACGCCAGAGCGGCGACTTGAGGGCATTTGTTTTAGGCATCTGTTGGCGCCTGCCGCTGACTACGCTCGTGGACTGAGGTGATTCCAGCGGCCGCAGTCTCAGAAATTACGCCGGCATTACTTTCACTGCGCTCCCCATCACCGTGTTCACGTTGAGAGGTTACTCACCCCCCGCCCAACAGAAAAGAATCCTGATTAAGAATCACTCGAGTCACTAGGGTTCTCAACTTAGTTGAAAAAACGACGCCGGATTGCGCGGAGTGCAAGGATCTTTCGCCTCTGTTGAGAACGTTTCTCCGAATCGTTTCGGGTATTGAACTCCAAACTTTCGCTGAAGCTTGAGAGGCATTGTGGCAATCCGAAATCGTTGCAGAAAGAACTGATTTTTGTTAGAACCACTAGCTTCAGTCGGTGTGGTGAGCTTATCCGACTACTATCATTTCATCAGGAGATATCAACGACAGGGGTACTGTTTGAGTAATAGCCAAAACAAAGCAACGGTCAGCGTGACGCGTAGACTCACAAGTGAAAGCACAAGTGAAAGTTTATTGAAACAACTCGGGTATTTGTAGTGTTGTACCATGGCGGTAGGAAAGAGTTGCGGTAATAATTCAAGACCCGGGTGTTCAGGTCATTCAAGACTAAGCGGTTGTAGAAAGCGCGTTACATCGGTGTCGGAAGTCGGAAGTTGCCAAACAGCAGAACGACAAGCTGAATAGAAATACGGGTTGGAAAACAAACAAAGAACGTGTGATAACTAGGCTTTGCAGCGGTTAAAAACCGCGGTTAAATAACCGCAATAACCGCGAGGGAATTGCGGTTTTTAACCGCAATAACCGCGAGGAAATCGCGGTTATAACCGCAAATAACCGCAGAAAAAAATGGCCAGAAAACTGCGGTTATAACCGCAAACCGCAAGCGAATCGCGGTTATAACCGCAAATAACCGCAAAGCACAGAGATTTGCGAGCGCTTCCTACGCTTATCTACCGTACTTCTTCTAATTGTCGGGCCTCAAAAACTTCAATTTTGGAAGTCTCTCAAATCTCGTGGTTGAGCATCAGCGCTGCCAGCTTGATGTCATTTCGGAGCCGATTCTCCGAAGGAACTGAGAAGTGGCACCAAGCGGGCAGTGCCGGTGTTTAACCACGAGATTCGAGAGACTACCAAAGTCGAAGTTTCTGGGGGCCGACAATTAGAAGGAATATGGTAATTGTTAAGAGTCTTGGAAGCCGCTCATACGTACGGTCATATGTCATTGTGCTTGTATCATCCAAATCCAATCCATCCATCCAAACAATATATGAAGCGCTCCGTCTGTTTGTCTGCTTTCGCGACATATTCCCTGGCTGGAGTGATGGCAAAGATATACATAGTGAATCCGTTGACATGAACAGCTACAAATATGGAGAGTCACGCATCAAAATATTTGGGGATCCAGAAACTAGGAAAGTGGCACGCGTTCAGTTTTGAGTGAATCAACTAGTGAGCGATTTAACAATGAATCAACTCAACTTCCGATCGGGATCCGTCATTGGGAGACATTCGATCGCTGAAATCGACATTTCAAGATTGGAGATCCACTTACTGCTGTGGTCTGGAGTTCAGACCTGTCCCATATTAGGGCACCGAAAGCGTCCCATATTAGGGGCCCGTGAAAATTTTCCAAGAAAACGCTTAAGAATCTCGCCGAGTTGAGATAGCGTGGAAATTCGAGTTCGACAAGTACGAGGGATCTCTGGGGGACCCCCAGCTAAATAATCGTTCCAAGACATCCATTTTAAGTGGTTCGAGAGAAAGCTCGAGTGGGGTGCTGAAAAACTCAAATCTTCGGAAAAAAGTGCTCGAGCCACCAGATCCGGAGAAATGGATGTATCTGGAAGTTGCTTCGCTATATTTTCTAGGCGACCCAAGGTGCATCCGTTCATGTCAGTGTACCCGCAGAATCAGCTTCCCATCATAGAGATCCAAAGTGTCCCATATTAGGGCTTTATCCCATATTTGAGCCCCCTCCCTATGGATCGGGGTTCTGGAGTCTTTTGTCGATTGATTCGACGCGCCGCAATCGACATAGACATTGGAATCATTGTCGATTCACTCGATTGCACCCGAAATTACTCATTCGATCGCTCGCGGTTATTTGCGGTTATATCCGCGGTTATGGGGTTGCGGTTATCGGTTAACCGTAACCGCGGTTATTCAAAAATGCGGTTATTTGCAAAGCCTAGTGATAACACACGGATTTTTCTAACAATTTTAACCGAATTGAATCTATGATCAGAACAATACGGAAAATTCGAGATCCGAATATGGAATACGGATACAGTGCAGCGAACTCCGCAGGAGACAGCACTTAACTACATATCAGGCTCCGCCCTGGACGTGGTCGGTATGCGATGTCGCCGTATGGGCCTCAGCGCCTGACATGCCGCACTCTCTCATGGCGCGTGTAGAGTCGGAGATGAGTGGTGTGTTGGATAAGTATGCAGTGAAATGGAGTTTGGATGCTCACCGCTGAGAATTTCAGGAGCTCATCTTGATGAATAATTTGATAGTAGTTATTGATTCAATGAAGCAGCCATTGAGATCCACACTCTCACATTGTTGTGCGGCGCCTACATGACCGCGGGAAGCCGTGGGAATGAGGGTCCGGCGAGGACTCGATGATAATTTATCTATTGTCGCAAGAGATCAGGACGAGGCAAACTGGCGAGTACCGGGTCGGAATCGATTGCAGCGACCATTGCTGAAGCCCTTGTGTTCTCGTCCTGCACGCTCGCCGCACAGTGGGAAATTTTGCCGAAATAGGTGGACAAAATTATTCAGGACCTGTTTTAGACTAAATCAAGCCCCCTGAGTCCGATTCGACCATCAGAATTGAGATTGGAAGCTTGGTTTTCGAGTTTGAAGCAAGTTCAAGGTTGACCTATTTATTCGAATGGTTCATTGTGATGGAAAAAACGGAATAAGGGAAGTCGAAGTTAGTCCGAGTCTTCTTCAGTACTGAGGATCAGCGAGCTGTCCTGTCAGTTCGTAGCCTAGAGCTAGTTACAAGTAGGTGTGTCGAACTGCGCTCTCTTTTCTACAGGATTCAATGAATCCGAGAGGTGATGGAATTGCTTTCTTGTATGTTTATTTTATTTACAATGAAGTGTAATCACGAACAAGCCGTTATTACCCAACCGCTGACCACTTCAGTGAGCTCTCTGCAATCGGACTGACAGTCGAGTCGCTACTTCAGGTTGTAGATTGGGTCCTCAGCGTGCACATGACGGGTAGTTATCATGCTGCACGTTCCGATCAATCATACGTCAGCCGTCTCTCTCAGTTTCTTCAGAGAGGGACGCGCTCTCGCGGTATCGAACCATATGCTCGTGAGTTGCTCGCCGGAAAGATGCCGCTGGAGCGACAAGTGGAAGAATGCACTCTGGCGCTTCCCAGAAAAAAATTCAGATCGATCCAACAGCCTCGTCATCAGGTAGTTGGACTCAGAATGAGTCCTTTTTCCCATGAGACAATTTTTCTTGTTCGACTTCCTGGCGACTCACACTCCTCATGGAGCGGCAACTGTCGATTTGCCCGATTTCACGTAAATTCTTGTTTTGGCTGAAACAAAGTTTCCGCAAATTTCCGCAAAAATGTGCGAAGTGTCCCGTAAACTAGACCATCTGGCCTAAGTTTTGTGACCGATCCCGTTTTGTGGGCATTTGAGGGCACTTGATTTTGTCATCGGTCAAAATTGCCGTTTTTGACTGAAATTCGCTCTTTCTGAATGAGCCCTTTTTGGAAACCCAAGCTTGGATACTGACCCCGGAAGTGACTGGGTGTCTTAGTTTCAAGAGTGTAGGAAGGGATAAGGTCGATACTTCCTCAGAGAAATTCCGCGAACAGCGTGATTTTTCGCTTGGGACATGAGTGACGAAAATCCACGGTCACGCGAGCATTTTTTTCCTCCATTTTGCGCGACCTGTTTCACACATGAAAAGCGACTTTGGCTCAAATGTAATTATTGTTCGGGGGTCCCGAGCCTTCGGAGAACATCACACAATAGTCAGAAAGTCGAGATTCTGACTTTCGTTTTTGTCCACCTATTTTGACGAAATTTCCCACTGTGCGCCGTCCGCAATTTATTCAGTTGCTGGCGCACTTTGATGCTGATTGGATCGGGAGCATGGTCGTGCTCCGGAACGTCCTGGAAACGATACATAGATACATCACATCTTTGCACCCTGCGTCAGGTTCCGTGAGATATGTACTTTCTGCTTTTTTTTCGCAATACTCGGCACTCGTTAGACATACTGAATAACTGGCTCGTTAACAAACTAGAGTTTTCACCTTCTTTCATGTTGATGGCTGATAATAAGTTTTTGAGGATAAAACTGAGGATAGTCTGATACCTCAGGGAAAACATGAATCTCCCACTATGTACTCACCCGATGAGCGTCGTTCTTAGTGATGATCCGAGCGTTACATGTTTCCTTGATACAACGCCAAGAAAGGCTTCCGTCCGCTCGAGCACGGTCCTTGCGATAAACATGATGATCTACGCAAAGTAAGGTCTTCTTGGAGACACGGGCGAGTATGAGTTATCGTTATCTATTATCTTTTTGCTGCGTAGAAGCTACGAAAACTGAGCTCTCAAACCACGAATAAATCAGTACATCATATTATATTCATTGGTGATTCGCGCAACCTCGCACCTGTACTGTCGGAAAACATTCCTTGATCGCTTCCAGTATCGAAACTTCAAAATCCAGCTGCAATTTGGCTGGGTGAAATCGCAAACCATTCTCGGATGCGCAACCTGCCACCAAGTTGAACATTCGGACGTACGTTGCCTTCTCCTTGTTAGATAACAAGAAGTATGCCAGTGGCATGACTTCATCTTCGAAGGATGCGTGCAGCGTAAAAAGCTGACAGAATATAGACGGCAAAATCTTAAATGTTCCATCTATCAACACCATGGGCGCATCGCAAAGGATTCTGAGAGTTTCGTCGGTGAAAACCCCGAGTAAACGATCGGTCCACCCATCGTCTATTTGGAGGATTCTCTCGCTGATTTTCGTCAATGTCCAGTTTCCTTCCAAAGACAGCTCAGCCCGGCCCTTCGGTAAAATCGGTCGAATCGCAGCGCGACACCTCTGGAGCGCTCTGCTGACATTTGGGAACGTTGGAAGGGCTGCAGCTGCTTCTGCAAGTTCATCATGGGGCTCGAGATGGGTCGCAACTAGGCTTTCTAGCGGTTTTTTAACCGCCGTTATTAACCGCGGATAACCGCAAAAAGGAATGCGGTTTTCGAAATAATAACCGCAATGTTGATAGTCACATCTATTCGCAGAAATTGCAAACGAAATGAAGAGGGGCTCATAGACAGAGCACACACAGCCGCGGCGCAGTCCTTTGATGCGCCTGCAACATTTGCGTATGTCAGTTGGCAATTCCGATGTTCGAGAGCGTCGGCTGTGCATGTTTTTGATCGATGCTTCTGGACGATTCTCGTGAGTGGAAGAGCTCCCCTCGACTTCTCCGAAATCTTCCGGATTAGTGGATTCAAAACAACGTAATCTGAATAAATCTTTCTGATCTGCCTCTATGGAAGATCGATACGAAGTCTAGCTCTGCCGATTGTCATAGTAAGCCAGTGGTTCTCAAACTCTCACGACTCATCGATCCCCTGGGGGTCGACCGTCGACCCCCAGAGTGGCTTCATTGGCGCCAATTGAGGTACCGCGGGGGCCCACGGACCCCCGCGACGCCCCAAGAGACATACCCAAGGGGTCCGCGGACCCCCGCGACGCCCCAAGAGACATACCCAAGGGGGTCCGCGGACCTCCGCGACGCCCCAAGAGACATACCAAGGGGGTCCGCGGACCCCCGAACTTGAAGTTCCAGGGCTCTGCGCTTCATGAGATCCAATCTTTGGTCTTCATGCCAGTGGGCGCGTGTTAACTTTACGAGAACAGGATCAGGGTTCTGGAGAATAGGGACGCGGCAAAGTTACGATGGATCAAAGATAGACAGATTCTTAGAAGCCCCGGCGGCGCAACACCTACCTTGTCGATAATGGCCCGTGCTGAACAATGTTGATTCTTCGCCCGGATACACCGACAGTACAATCGAGTACCTTTCGTCCTTTGAACCTCGTACAAGAAGTCTTTCACGGCGAAGAGCATTTTCTTTTTCGTAGACTCAATTTCTTGAATTTCTACTTCCATCGTCACGATAAGTTTCACGCGAGCTTTTAACCGCGACAGTCAAACAACTTTTTCAAACCAGATTCTTAGAATTTGACTCGAGTACTTGGCGTGATTGGCGTGGATGAATACTTGCCGATTAAACACGCTCAGCAGACGGTTGAACGCGACTGCAAGAGCATTTCTGCTGGCGGCAGCAGCGGCAAACATCACATGGCACGCTTCGTGAAACGAATGTACTCAGGGTGATTCTCTGACTTGTCATTCTTTGCGGCGTCTGAATGTTCCCGGGATTCTTTCTAAGTATTCGTTCCGTATGGAGAGCATAGCAAATTTTGGGGATATCGGGTAGTAGGGACAGCGGGTTTAGGGATTTCGGGTTCAGAGATTTTGGGTTTTGATGAACTGAGATTTTAGGGATACCGAGCTTTAGGGATAACGTGTTTTAGGGGAAGCGGCATGCAACCCTGGTCTCTATGAGATGGGGAGGAAACTTCGGATGAAAAGAGCGATCCTGATAGGGGCAGCTAGAAGTTGCTTTGAAACTTCTAGATTGCATGCTTCAGGTGAACCCCGCGAGAGCTCGATGAATAACTCGGGCGCCGTACCCGAATATTTTCGGAGTATTTGGAAGTCAGAAGGGATTGAATTGGGATTCGGGAACTGAACTGTAAACGAGGGCCGTTCGTTAACGATAAGTTCCCATCCGCACATTACCCGATGATTCCAGAACCTTTGTCTGGGATTTCAGAGTCGACCGGCTCCCGTATTGGGTTGCTACTAGACTCTGCAGCGGTTATTTAACCGCGGTCAATAACCGCAAAAAAATCGCGGTTATGAACCGCGATAACCGCAAGCGAATTGCGGTTATAACCGTAAATAACCGCAAATTTTCATAAATTAATTGAGACCAGAGGATCCCTGGGAAACCATGGGCAGTTTTCTTTCCGCATTTGAAAGTTTTCTGAGTTTCCACGGAAATTCAAAGATTCGTTAGATATTTTGCTCCCATTTGGTATGGGCTCGTTCTCAGGCGATTGGGTCCGAAATCGATCACCCAGTCATGGAACCTACTCGAAAGTACGTTTTGGAGCTCCATTCAATATAACCGCGATTATTTGCGGTTATAACCGCGGTTTTCGGCTCGAAATTTGCGGCTAACCGCAATTGCGGTTATGGATTTGCGGTTATCGGTTCACCGTAACCGCGGTTATTTTGAAATGCGGTTATTTGCATGGTCTAGTTGCTACTAGACTACCCCTCCCACTGCCCTGTAAACGGGCTTCCAGAGCTGCAATCTAGGTTTTAGATCTATTCAAGGACGAATAGAATATTGATCAGGGTTTGCGTGGATAGACTAGGACTCGCTCACTCGGTGTTCGCGTGCTTTCCTGATCGAAGTTTGAAGGCTCCTCAACGAGATCCGAGGTAGAAAGTCGCTCCAGAAAAAGAAACACTCGGTTGTTTCTCAGGGGCATCATGAAGGGACAGAGATTTTTGATGTCCCGACGACGAACTCAATTCTGTGTATGATGATGTCCTCCAACCTATCCAATAGCTCTGTTTCGCGGTACTCAGTATGCTGTTTTGTTTTCGCGACAATTCTAACATCGTTCCGTTGTCGATGAGCGAGGGATTCATCATCATTAACGATGTCTCCAGTAAATCAATAGGAAGAACGGAGTCCTGACGGCCAATTGAATACTTTCCAGTTGAGAGTTGAGAACAACCTGTCAGCCAAGGATGGCTCCTGCCTTGACCCACGCGATATTTTTGTGGGCGCTCGTGTTAGCAGAGAGTCATGGCGAAGGAATGGTCGCTGAACCACAGCAGAATCAGTCCAGTGCGAGCGCCGAGTTACACAAGATTTGTGCTGCAATCTGTCTGGAAGCTTCTGTCGAGCAACGCCTGACCATTGTGTTCGTCCTGCACGTTGACTCGAAGTCTGGGATCAGTCTCAACTACCTTTGGAAAATGCCTCGCGCTCAAATATACCTCTCAGAGGAAGAGTTTGTCTCTAAACCCAGAGACAAAGAAGTCCTGATTTCTTGGGAGCGCGATCCCGAGGCTTCGCATTCGATTAAGAAGAAGTTTTGGGATTGGAGATCTTTCACTGGATACCGCAGCCGTGAAAGCAATCGTCGTACGCAGCTCCATAATGTGGATCGGCGCGTCCTCATCCAGATCAGAGAATGGTCAGAAGAAGACGCATCAGATGATCCTCTGGAGTTTATTCAGACCATTCTTCGCAACATGAATAACAACTACTTCAACTACTTCCGGACAACCTTCATCATTCTCAGAAAGGAGAACGAAGATGAATTGCATTCAACCATCACTGTTGGAAGAACGGGCAAAATCATTGGCAGACATGTCCGGAAACTGACCGCGAGGGAATTTAGACTGAACGACGTTCGAGACGTGTTCGTTGGCCCAAAAAACGTATCGAACCACAGCGATCGTTTCGCCTTCAAATTCGATTCCGCAAGATTCCTTGACGTTAATGGCAAATGGGTGAGAATCTACTTCAGGAGCTGCTCGAAGGTGAGTCATCTCGCTGCTGGTCCTCGCAAAGAGAATCACTAAGTGAGCGCAATCCTCGATGTTCGGTAAACAGTCATGTGACGTTTCTCTTGATTTGAATAAATTTTGCTTTTGCAGAAAAATACATTTTTCGTGCACTCCCATGATTACCTGGCTGTGCGCTTGGCGGTCCCCCTTCCGTGGGAAACCCGACTCATCTCGAATCTGCCGAAGTATCTGACCCTCGAAGTTCCTCTCACGCTGCTCTCTCTCATTGCTCTGCCCATGCTCCTCTCGTTTCGACGTCACCGTATCCTCTGCCCCTCATTTTCAACTTGGAGGACCGCTTATCATCTTCGTGAGTGGAGACGATCATCGCTCCCTGATCAATTCTGTCGACCAGAAGATCTTGGTATTGCTCGTGAGCGGCGTGATATCTCTCCTCGTGCAATATCCGATAAATTTACTTAAAGGAGAGGTGGTCTCGTCACCTTATGAGCAAAAGATCCAACCTTCAAACTGCACCGTACAATCGTGTGAGTTCCGCGGTTTCCGGAAGATTTGGTTCAGGAAAGCTCATGATGAGAACTACGTCGGAAGGCTAGAGATGAGAAATAAATTAGAGGATGGGGTCAGCGAAATCAGCTTGAAGGAAGGATGTCCAGATGTGTCGCATTCATCGAGTGGTATGATGAACTGGACGGTGTTCGCTTTTTTGGCTCAATATCAAACAGTCTGCGATGAGCCTTTACTTATGAAAATGCAACTTATCAAATGGGGCCGACGACTTGCTTTCGACTTTGTACTTAGGTCGCAAACCACCCAAGCCATATGCTCCTTCTTTGATAGTTTTTATGGTCAACTTGATCCCTTGAAACACTTGAAGTTCACTCAAAGGATTCTGGCACACCATTTACTCCACTATCCTCACGTGAAGTCCGCTTTGTATTACAAGAATGAACACGACAGATATTTCTGGCACAGTAAAGGGAACCGGGATGATGATGTATCGGCGAACGCGACCCGCATAAAACTCAAAATAGCGAAGGCAATCGATACTTTGAAAGAAGGCTATATCTGGTACCAGATGCTCGACGATGTAAGTGACTTTCGGACGATGAAACTCGCAGAATTGAGGGAACTCTTCCTCTTATTCTTAGGCCTCATGCTGTTGATAATTGTTTCCCAAGCTCTCTCAAGTTTATTACTACGTTAACACCAAGATGGCGCGATCCAGAGTCTGAGGATGACAGCTCTTCTTGAAATTTCGTTTCAGAAATCGAAAATCCAGAAATCCTACAGCATTCGATTCTCTATTAAGTAAAAACGGCTAGACATCGAGAAATTTTCACTATTAGGAATGTCAAATCCTCTGTTTCAACGTAGCCGAATCCTGGTGATTCAATCGTTAGTCGTGACTCGGATTTCGGGTATTTCGCGAATCGCGCATCATTGGGAAATGTCTCGGGAATTTCTCGTTTCTCGTGGATTTCTTGAAGATCCCGTCAAGTTGCGGCAGTGAGGAAAAAAACGCGAACTTTCGAGGTTCGCTTTCATCGCGGTCAGTCTCTCGAGAACACGGATCAGAGCTGTTCGCTGCGTCATCGATTTGCCAGCGAGTCGGCGCGCTGCGTAGAATTGAGCTTCGCCAGGCGCCCAATTTTTTAACGTAGGACTACGTTATAGGGATCGCTTCCAGCGAATTTAAGAGAGGGTATGTGATGCGGATATGACGTGCGTGTGACGTCATTTTTTTCTCTGCTTGCAATAACAATCTCATTGCTACTATTCACCAGCTACATCCACTTGTTTTTTGCATCCGCCTGCCAGCAACCATGTTAGGGAGCGAACCGGCCGATGAAGGGGTAGCAAATCTCTCACTGCGCCACGAAAACTTCGATCCGCCGCAGATCGTCACGGCGAGGCACGCCGCCTCTTGTTTTTCAGCCCGCTGCCGCACTATGGGCTAAAACGGGAAAATAGGTGGAAAAAAGTCATGCCAAGGTTTTCAACAACCGAATGGTGGAATGTATTGTTAAATGGCAAGCAACCCGGAGGCAATTCCAGAGGTGGCGAGAGGTGGCCAGAGGTGGTTCCGCCAATTCCAGAGGTGGCGAGGGCCCTCAAAGTTCATGTAGAGAGAGGTCGTAATTCCGGCGCCGTTTGTTCGTGGCAGTGCGTTCGTGAAAATTCGAGTGGAAAAACTTCGAAGATGAATCAAAGTGAGAATAGTGAGTTAGAACACTGCGAGAGTGGCCCATTGAAGACACTTCTGGAGCTCGACGACAATTCCAAATGTTTTTCATGGGGTAGCAAAGTTTCCCCTGAAATCCGCGAAAATCTTTGATCTTAGCGGGGCTTGAGAAGCAGTTGCTTCACGTTGCTTCACTTTGAATTTGGTCTCAAAATATAGCCCCTGACAAACCTGCAAAAAGGAAAGAAGGATCCAAAAAAAAAAAGATCTATCAAATATCTATCAGATTAAAATTAAAAGATTTTTAATAATTAACAATTATAAAATTATTTGATATTACTATTAATATTGATAAATATTTAATTAATATATATATATAGAAGAATTTGAATATTAGAATATTCTCGTAGGGCGAATTTCGTCCTCAGCTGTGACCGCATCGCGGAGATCATAAAGAACATACAGACAGACACACAGACAGACAGACGCACGTTGGCTTTCATAGGTTTAGATATATATTATATATATTAATATATATATATATATTAATTATAGATTAATTATAGATTAATTAATAATTAATTTTTAATAATTTAAAAAGATCTATCAAATATCTATCAGATTACCATAGTTCCCAGAGAGGCAGCATGGCCCACTTTGGGAATCACGGGATCGCCGTCAAATTCAATTCCATTCGTATGATGCTAATTATGAAATGATGAATCGCTTCCTCGAGGACACCACATTGGTGCACTGCGTGTGTTTGTTTTATTCGTATAGGTGATGTTAGAAAATGACAGTGGAATGCGTTCAACGGTGTAGTCACTACAATTATCCCAAGTGGGTCACAGCACCGTGAACATGACTTCCGTCTTCAGATCCCCCAGATTCTAGAATCAATCTAATAGGACATGTTTCAACTACCAATGAATATCAAAATATTCCATATAACCTGGCCACTAATCCTGTCGAACACTTGCCTTCAGTGAGGAACGCAGGAATGATCGGCATTGTCTATGATAATATGGCATTGTTTGCGCAATCGTGCTCAGGTTTCAGAGGTACTCGGAACTCCTTCGATTCGTGGGAGTTCACTTTTTCCTTTGGAGTAGTTCTGTTCCCCTATTGAGATGATGATCCTACGCTGTCCCAGACACGGCTCCAGATTTCAGTTCATCAATCTTGGGATCACTGGCCCCTAGCTTGAAGCGGTAGAGTTTTTTGTACAAACGAATTTTCCAACGAGAAATACTGATGGCACTGCACCTTTCCCACCATTCCGATGCTATCACAGAGACGCTGCATGTGGGAATCTGCAAGCCTTCCAGCGATTTCAACTTCTCTAGGAGCACGAGAATGAGAGAAATTGTCCCCAAAAATATCGGGAGTGGTAAGATCGCTAAGAAACCGTTCAAGTTAAAGTATCCTCCCAAGTATTCTTTGAACAGAATGCCCGACGCGGGCATGGATTCCAAGTCGCTCGTTCGCATCACCCTCGTCAGAGCCAAATCTTCGAGTCTTGAATTAATGCCCATCATGGAGAGAGGCTCTTCTCGCCGAAATTTCCCCATCGTTATTAAGCCATGCTCTTGAATCCTTGCGAAATAAACGTTTTTTCCGACCAAAGGTCGTACCAAGACAGAGGGAGAGTCTCTTCTCTTGAAGCTACCCTTGACAAAATGAAAGCTGAAATCCAAATATGCGCCGTCAGCAGCCTCCCAGCTACTGCTGAAGACATCGCGTTCCTGACTCTCATCGTTGGTCGCGCGGTATCGGAGCCTCTGAAGCGGCATCCCGGCGTACATGAGTTGTGCTTCATTCAGGCCACACAGAGCACTCTCGAAAGCGACTGCGTACAGCGGGGCCAGTCGTTTTGGACATTTGACGCCTAGTTGGCACTGGATGAAGCCACGAACCGGAGCTGGTTCAGTTGGATCCAGAAATCGGGATGTGACATCGTTGTTGAAGAATTTACTAACAAAGAAATTCATGATCAGCGGAAGCGAAGCAATGAGGAAAACTGAACGTCTTCCACTTCCGAGTGTCACTCCAGTCGCGCCTACAAAGTTGAAGATAGTGATGAAAAACGTATCCAAAGTCCTCCGTTGGTCCGCTTGTTTTCGGAGAATACTCAGGAAAACGACGTTGAGAAGAAACGCGGTCCAGACCGTGAGAGAGAACGTTTCCAGGAGCGTGAGTACACTTCTACTTCTGAGAATCAACGCGGTGTAACATTGGGAGAAATCGGTCACATAAACCATATTGTTGACGGCGGTATGAAGGAAATGCAAATTCGCGACTCTCAGAGAGCGCGTGCTTGTCGGCTGGATCGAGACCTCATAAGCAGTCAACGAAATGTTTGATCGGAAATGGAGGCGGACGCGGGCATCGATGTGCTGACCCAGGAGAATTCCAGAGATTGGACGGAAAGAGATTTTCTCCAACCGGAGACAGGCTGGCTTCTGTTTGAAACACTTCGCTGCTTTTTGCCTGAGCTTGGTCTCCTCCCAAGAGAATACCGCGTTTCTTCAGAAGCAGGAGAAGATATTCTTAAAGGACCACCACTGGACGATGGGAACTCCGTGAACAGAATCCACAGGGCGGGCCGCATCTCCCTTCTCTTGATACAAGAGATGAACGATGCATTTGTGGCGAATGTTCTGATAGACGTCGTCGGATAAGCCAGAGCTGACGAACGAACTGGCTGGAGTAACAATCGCAATCGCCTGTGGGGCGGCCAATGCGTTCAAGAACGACGGATGGACAGAATTCATGGATACACTCACCGAAGTATTCTCCTGCCGCGGCGTGGTTTGATTGTGAAATTCTGTCTCTGCAAGTAGGAGAGACGCCCGTGTAGTGAAAGCGAACTTCGAGAGGACTCCAGTGACATCCACAATCAGAAGCTGCTCGGACTTGATTCCGCTGAGGTTTGCGATCTCTTCTAGTTTCTTCACGGGCGTATCGGGAGCTCGCTGGAACTTGAATGCTTGCGTGACACCGAGCTGAAGAAGTAATCCCAGCCACAAGATTCGCTGCCACTTGTTCCGTCGTCTCTGTGTAGGTATCTTCCTCCCGGATGCCATTCCGAACAATTACCCAGGATGAGGGACTAGGACCGAGACCCTGACATTCTGTGACACTCAACCAGCAAATCTGGAGGCACGAGTACTTTGTAGTTTTTCTTTGTTCTGGACAGCAATACTTCTCTGATTCCAAGGTGGCTCGATGTCCGTCAGTTGGCACTTGAAGTGTATGAGCTACACTGCGTGATACATCGCACATGTGCAATAACACGTGTGCGATGGTTGGGGAACCACGAAGTAGGCATCGCAAAACACATTCTGACACGAATGGGACTTTGAGGAAGTCACTTACGAATGCGAGGACGGTTCAGCGGGAAATTTCCGAGAATGAATTTGATGAAGATTCCATGGGAAACACTCTGATAACGATCTTCCATCGTTTCTCTGTTATTGTTCTCAATCATAGGGATTAGAACCCGTGTCTTGGTATATCAGGTTGATGATCTTCTGATTCGCCATTTCTGTCTGAATCGATGAACTTCTCTTGCCTGATTGGGCTCTGCCTCGCATGGGAAACGACTCGCAGTCGACTTCGAGCTCGAGAGAGTTCTCTCGTAACCTCGAGCTTTGCGACCGAAGCGATTCAGAAACAGCGAATGGGGAGAAAGAAACCTGAAACGAAGACGACGGGTGAGGTAACTTTCGCTACGGCGGAAATGCCGGGCAAGAAATACTGCGAAAAAAATCCGCCGGAGAAATTGCCATGAGAAAATATGACTCAAGGAAAAATGCTGCGAGAGAAAATGCCCCATTTTATACCCCGATTTCGGATCATTACTCAGCAATATTTTGGCGGAATCATTTTGGCGGTGTTTCTCCTCGCGACAATATTTCGCGGAGGCCTCTTCTCTCGCGGCGTTTTCGCCGCGGCGAAAGTTTAGCACACTCCTGGAGAGGCATGAGAATTTCAGCTGTCTTCCGCTGTTTCTCAGCGATTCGAGTGATTCATTTGAGCAATCGCGCGCAATGTCGCGTGCACTTCACACGCGCCATTGATTTGCGACTCCGAGTACGCCAATGGATTTCTTCGTAAAACAATTTGCTTGCCTCTCAGATTCGCCTTCTCGTATCTTTTCTTCACTTCAAGCTGTGCTTCAGTCAATTCCGTCTGTCCGTCCTCCGGTTCGGGCATAACAAGAGTACCTTGAATGATTCCCCAAACGTCTTCGTTGCTTTGCAGATAAAGAGGCATCAGAGATTTCCAGCTCAAGAAGTTCTGACCGTATTCGTCCAGTATGACTGGGCATCCTATTGGCCGACCGGTCAATTCATCCGAGGCCATGATGCCGCCAAATTCGCTATCTTTCAAGTCTCAAGAGTTTGACTTACGGTTTCCAGTCGGGAGAGCGGTGATCGTGCTGATAACGTGTTGAGATTCTGGAGTCCACTAGCACTTGAATAAAGAGGCTTTGTGTTTCACAGAAGCAGTACCCAGTATTTATTATTGCATTGATGCGTGCTTATAAAGGGCTCAGTAGAAAGGTTATATATCGTGCGATATCCTACGTATCCAGAAATACAAGGTCTCTGAGCCTATGCTAACATCCCACGATATTGGCGTAGGAAGACCACCAGAATAAGTAATTTCAATATTTTGCGTCAATCTGGAGTTACTACGCACACAATGATCTGAAACAAACTCCATTTTAAGCTCCTTCAGCCCTCATCCGCTGTTTTCTGGTCGTTTGTATTCACACTTGTCTCTTGAGAGACACTCAGGGATGATTAGCATCAGATCGTCGAACACGTTGAAATTCGCTCCCTTCCTCCAGTGTAATTCTCTCCTCCATTCGCTCCCTACTGGGATGATCCACTGCTGTACTAGACACGGCTCCAGGTTTCAGTACATATTCAGTTTTGGAATCATTGGCCCCTCTCTTGAAGCAATGGAGCTTTTCGTACAAACGAGTTGACCAGCGAGGAGCACTTATGGACGCTACGCCTTCGATGATAGATTTGGCCAAGCAACACACCCTATTCCGCCATTTCGATGCTAACGGGCAGCAGATAATAATCGTCGGAACGCGCGAGCGTTTCACCGCTCTCAACTTCTCAAGGAACACGAGAACGGCAGAAATCGCCGCCGAGAATATAAAGACTGGTGAGATCGCTGAGAAACCATCCAGGTCGAAGTAGCCTCCGTTGTATTCTCTGAGCAGAATGCCAGATGCAGAAATTTGTTCTGATTTACTATGTTTCATCCTCGCCGTTAGCATTGAATCCTCGAGTCTTGAAGCAATTCCCGTCCAGGAGAGCAGCTCTCCTCGCCAGAATTTCCCCATCGTTATCAAGCCATGCTCTCGAATTCTCGTGAAATCGACGCTTTTCTGGGTCAACGGTCGCACCAGTACAGAGGGAAAGTCATTCCTTCTAAGATTACTTTTGACGTAATGAAAGCTGAAATCCAAATATGAGCCATCAGCAGCCTCCCAGCCTCCATTGAGGACAACGCTTTCCCGACTCCCATCGTTGGAGACATGATAACGAATCCTTCGAAGCGGCATCCCGGCGTGCATGAGTTGTGCTTCATTCAAGCCACATATTGCTTTTTCGGAAGCGACTGCGTATCGTGGTGTCAGTCTTTCGGGACATTTGACGTCCAGTTGGCATCGAATGAAACCGCGCACCGGAGCTGGTTCAGTTGGATCCAGAAATCGGGATGTGACGTCATTGTTGAAAAATGTACTGACAAATAAATTCATCATCAGCGGGAGCAAAGCAATCAGGAGAACAGAACGTTTGTCGCTTCCAAATGTCACTTGAGTTGCGTTCACTAAGTTGAAGATTATCCTGAAGAACGTTTCCGAGGCCCGGGTTCGGTCCGCTTGATTTCGAAGAATACTCAGAAAAACGACGTTGACTAGGAACGCAACCCAAACCGTGAGAGAGAACGTTTCCAGGAGAGTGAGTACACTTCTGCTTCTGATGATCAACGCGGTGTAACAATGAGAGAAATCGGTCGCATAGACCATGTTGTTGACAGCGGTATGATGAAAATGCAGATTCGTGACTCTCAAAGAATGCGTGATTGTCGGCTGGATCGACACTTCATAAGAAATCAAAGAAAAGTTGAATCGGAAATAGAGGCACAAGCGAGCATCGATTATCTGGCCTGTAAAAGTTCCAGATATTGGGAGAAAAGATATTCTTTCCAGTCGGAAAGGCACGGGCGCCAGCTCGAAGCACTCCTTCGGCTTTTTCAGGAGCTTCCTTTCCTGCCAAGAGACTACAGCGTTTCGCCTGAAGCAGGAGAATATAGTCACAGTGGACCACCACTGAACGATGGGGACTCCGTGAACAGAAAACTTCAGGTTCGGGGCTTCTTTTTGCTCTTGATACAAGAGATGAACGATGCATTTGTGTCGGATGTTCTGATAGACGTCTTCGACTGTATTAAAGTTGACAAAAGAGCTGGCTGGGGAAACAATCGCGATGGCCTGTGGGGCAGCCAGAGCGTTCAGGAACAACGGACGGACAGAACTGAAGAGTTTCTGCAGATGGAGTTCCTGCCTCGGCGGGATTTGATTCTGGAATTCTGTCTCCGCGAGTAGGAGGGACGCCCGTGTAGTGAAAGTGAACTTTGAGAGGATTCCGCTGACGTCCACGATCAGAAGCTGCTCGGACTTGATTCCGCCAAGCTTTGCGAGTTCTTCAAGTGTCTTCACGGGTGTATCGGAGATTCTCCGGAATTTGAATGCTCGCGCGGTATCCAGCGGAAGAAGTAATCCCAACCACAAAAATCGCTGCCACCTGTTCCATGGTTCGTGCGCACCCCGCCCCCTTCCGAACGTCATTCTTGGACCTAAAGCCAGAAAACGCCTTTGACGAGAACAAGTGTGAGGCACTTCGCCAGTACAAGTGGTACCTTGAATATTGTGGAACGCGAACCCGTAGCTTCCAGATTTCCAGGAGCTTCACAGGGGGCTACCCATTTGATGCAGGTCCCCTGATACTTTGCGGAACGCCGGCCATCTTGAAACAGTTCTCGAACATCGGGGTGTTTTCTGGTTCACTTCGGCTCTGTTTGGATGAGCCACTTCCACAATCGCTTCACCCGGAAAGAGATTTTGATTGTCATCTTATTCGATACATTTGAAAGAAATCCGTGGAAAATTACCATCGACACATACTCACAGTCATTCAATGCATAGAAAACTCTCTGACGCAGAGGATTGCTTTTTCCGTCATATTTGCTCAGCATCCGAGATACGAGCCGTGAATGCCAAGTTTCTCATCAGTCCTTCCATTTGGCATATACCTCTTATTCGACCGAACCTTCCGAGAAATGACCCATCAGTATTCTGTGAGGATGCTGTGGAGGAATCACATTCGAGCGACGGAGCTTCTATTCTGGAGCACAATATTGTTCAGTTTTTCTTTTGAACGGACTATGTTCACACTGATTTCACGAAGTCGTCGAGTTGATCCAGTCGCTTTCTAAGCCAGATGAAGCTGTTGATGGTCCTCGCTGTCTCTCATCCTGCGGAAATTTCACGTGAATTAAAAAGGGCAATCTCTCGCATCGTATCATTGCCATCCGCCGCTACTACGTGAAAACGATTCGCCACGAAAATGACGGCGTCAATCCTCGAAATGTCTCTGCGATGAAACTCTTTTGACGAAAAAGCTCTTTTATTCACAACAAAAGGGTTGTACATATAGGTATCTTGAGATACCACCTTAGGAGATCAACGTTTCGCCGGGCGAAACCCTGTCTGAGCTTTACAGTCTTTGCCTCAGATCGCGGCAACATACAGAAAGCTCGTCGTAAATTCATGTGTCGAAGAGTGAGGAACTCGTCAAAATAGGCATCATCCTGCATCAGTTTGCGAAGATTTCTCAGATCAGTTTTCACAAGTCGATCGATGATATCAACAATATCAATGCTGTTCCTAGCCAGCCCGCATCTCTGCAGCACCCGACGTAGAAATCGCACCATCCTTGGAAGTTCGATGCTGCTTTTTCCATTCGCTCTCCAGACTGAGCTACAACAGCGCGGCATCGGCAGAAATATGAAACATGTCGAATATATCCAGACGGTCATGATAGTACAAATGCGCGAAATATCCTGAAGAGGTCATAGATAGGGAAATGCCTCTTTTCGTCTATTTCTACCAGTCTACCTAGATTTTGCCTATTTTGGCTTCTTGGTGCCTAAAATGCCCTTTTCAGCTTTGGAGGGTTCGAAAATTTCATTTAATGTTTGATTCTTCATCGAAACCTTGAAGATTATGAGTCATCTTCTTGCCTTTTCTGACTTTTCTCACTGCCTTTTTCTCGATTAAAAAGTGCCTGAACTTCGCAGCCCTAGTCATAGATATTCGTGAGAATCTCTCGAGAAAGGCCCCATCAGTATTCTGTAAGGATGCACTACGAAGTCCAGTTGCTTTTTAGGCGAGATGAAGCCGTTGACAGTCCTCGCTGTCCCTAATCCTGAGATTTCAGAGGCCTCATGATTTCCCGACGCACATATCCACGCATGCGACGTTGTCATCGTTCAAGACTTGCTGGGCTTCTTTTCCAACAAACAGGACCATTAGGAGAATTGGCTGAAAACTTTCCAGAGATGAATTCGACGGGGTTTCCACGGGGAACGCCCTGATACCGATCTCGTTCTCTTTTCCCCCTCGTTGTTTTTCTTTTATTGTTGTCAATTATCGGGATGAAAGCTCTGACCTTATATGGGGTCTGGAAATCAGGCTGCAGATCTCTTTGATCTCGATTTCTTTGACCGAATCGATGGAGCTGTCTGCCAGGCTGGGCTCTCCCTCTGGTTTCTCTTGGAGCGAAGTAGCTCTGAGGCGCCTGACGTTCAACTCACAATCGGTCAGCTTCGCAATAGCTCACAATAAATCGTGACGTTGAATCCAATGGACTTCTGCCCGAAAATAGAAGTTTGACACACTTTGAATTGGCTCTAGGGTTTGCAAAAGCCCGCATTTCCAGGACCGCAAGCCCGCGGTCTATTATTTTATAGAAAACCCGCAATAAGAAGCCCGCTAACGCAGCCCGCGGGGAAAGCCCGGCGGTCTCAGGCCCGCAGCTCGGAGGACCGCGGGCTCGAGCCCGCAGATCGAGAGACCGCGGGCCAAGTTCCTAACTCAGAAGACCGCGGATCAAAAATACCCGCACGTACTGCCCTGTCATATTGGGAGTCCTCGATCATTTGAGGCTCAGAGACGATTCCGCGGCAGCTCTCGCGACCATATGAGGCAAAACTGTCCAGGCGTCATCGTGAAATCATTCCATTATGATCAGGTCCTGTGGCTTTGCAAGCCGAATCGGATAAAATCAAACAAAGATTCATTTGAGTTCCGCGTTTCTGTGTCTCTGTCTCGATGGGGTTGAGTTCAAATAACTTCGCTAGTGGTGGAGCTTGCAGATTTTCGTTCTCCAAGTTTCTTCCTCGGATGCATGAGCCCGGCAGATTTGCAATGATTGTCTTCGGGACTAATGTCAGAACTCTCCTCTTTCGGAAAATTCTTGACGCGGTCCGATGATGTCTGCCCGAAGGTACGGTCTCACCAAGCCCTCAGTGATGTTGGACATCTTCGGACCGAAACAAGGCCCTCTCATCAGAAAAAAAATTGAAGATTACTTTCGCCAAATTCTGCGGTCTTCATCCGCAGATTCTGGCCCGCGGTCCCGGTGTCATTATTGCGGGTACCCGCTGGCTTGCGGTCCCGGTTGCGGGCTTCGTGGTACCCGCCTTTGGGCGCTTAACCATCATTAATAGTCCGTATACTTCTGATAATACTTAATTGAATAGTTATAGTAGTAATGGTTAATATGCGGGCTTTTGCGGTTATTACCCGCGGGTTCTAGCCCGCAGTTCTGAAGCTGCAATCGCGGGTGCCCGCGGGCTTGCGGTCCTAGAAATGCGGGCTTTTGCAAACCCTAATTGGATCCCCACGTGCAAACTTCTCTCTTCGATCTATCCTGAATCTGCACAAGAAAAATCAAGGGATGCTCCAGCTCCAACAATGCAAATTCACGCAATCTCACAATCAGAACGAATTCTTGAATTTTCATCTCAAAATCGACTCAAAAGCGTGGGATAACACCTCATACTCTTTGCACATCATATCGCTATGAAAAGCATCGAGAGAAACTCGAGAAGGACTCGTTCCATGAGTTACCATGCCTGACAAGAGGAGAAACAGAAATGCAATGACAGTCGGAGTAGTCAGAATGTGTTCTTTCTCAAAAGCGAGACATGATGGTCGGATCCTGTCGCTCTCCTTTAGATAACTGTGTGACCACTCGTCGAGCTGATCCTAAACCTGAAACTCGAGAAATCGATCTAAGATTGCGTTAAGAATTCGTAGTGTAGGAGGTGAAGCACCCCTTCGATTTCGCTGATTTTTCTTGTGCAGATTCAGGATAGATCAAGGAACATTTCAGAGAAATCTGCACGTGGCGAGCCAATTCGAAATGTGTCAACCATCTATCTGAGGGGTAGAGTCTATTGGTTTCAACGTCACAATGGATCGTGAGCAATTACGCCATATCATAGCGGAAGCCCAACGAAAGTGATTTCCAAAGTGACTTCGTTCGTCTTTCTAAGTCAAATCGTTGCTGAGATATCACAATTTGAAGTATTTGAAGGAGTTTTTCCTATCCTTCAACATGGGGCACTTATTCGCCGCCACCACCTTACGGATGCAGAAAAGTACTCGGTGTCTTCCCACTTCAAGCCGTTCGGAATAGGAGACGAAGCGTTCAATTGATTCGATAGGTCATGCTGAACAAATACATACTGCACGTATAATTCACGTCCAGAAAGGAAGTGTGAGCATTGGGAAACGCAATGCTTCCTTATTGAGGCCAAAACGGCGAAAAATCGTCTGGAAATCTACGACACAAAATATGTACTCTTGAGCCGCCAAATTATCACTTCTCAACATGTTGGGTATCTTTCGGGAGTGCGGTTTCATACTGTGATGTCGTCGACATCTGAACGCGCCTTAACGACACGAGGGGCTACATCGTTGGAATCTTTTGTTGTTTGAGAAGTTCCACAAAATGTTCTTCACGAAATACATTGGAGCGCTACTGTAGCTGCGATATGGATCGTGAATCGCGAGGTACAGCATGACGAAAGGTGGAAGTGGAACCCTAGATGCTGAGAGGCATGACAGTTCTGGCTCATGTTAGTACACTCTGCTCTCCTAAACTCAACGTTACACTTTGCCTTGGTTGAATCTCATATCCTTATTATACCTCCGATTTATGGCGGTATATACGACGATATTGTCGACAGAATACTCACACTCCAGAAAAAAGGCTGTTCGACTCACAACAAAAGCGCAATTCCTGGCTCCAACCGTCCAGCTGTTCTCGAAGATAAACGAGCTCACTTCTCATGATCTCTATGCATTCAATCTCTGATTGCTGCTTCTGTCGGTAGTGGAATCAGTGCCGAACCACGACCACCAATATCGAACGCGTTCTCGAGAAGCTAGAGTCCTCCTGGAGAAGCCACGTGGAACTCAGTTTTGATAAGCACCTCAGTAAAATTGCCGGTCCCCTTGGCATGGGACTGTAACCGTGCTTCGGCGGGGCTGAGTTTCTGGCGTCATAGAGCACCAATGGCAATTCGGTTCGTTCCCCTTGATGTGGGCTTGTGTCCGCTAGGACCCTCCCTTCGCCTAGGCACCGTTGGTTGGAGTTGATTCAACCCGTGTGTCCGAAAAAAGGATCAGACGGCCGATTGTCTTGTGGTTACACAGCTCAGCTAATCTTGTAACCAGAACTCGATGGCGGTGGTTCGAATCTCGAAGCCCGCCGGGATGCACATTCATGCACAAGAACATGTCTGCAGACGAACGCTGCAGCATGCAGATGAGTTCATCTGTTAGATTTCACCTTCAAGGCGATCTCTCGGTTTTACGGTCATCCAATAAATAGGATAATCTCTGACACTCGGGATTGTTTACGAATCCGAACAGATGCATCCGAGTTTTCTTGTTTTCGTGCTTTGCATTCATCCGTGTTCACACCACGCAAGTAGAGAGATGCCTTACCAGAGGTTTGAGCGACCGCATGACTTCCTCCGACGTGTAGATCTACGCACGCGACGCCGCATGGTCTCGTTCATCACTGGCTGAACTTACTTCTGCAACGAATGGAACTATGAGGAATTCGGATGCGGTTGAACGGAAACTCTCCGAGAATGAATCTGGCGAGGACTCCGTGGGGAACGCTCTAATAACGATCCTTCCTCAATTATCTGGATTCGTTTCTCCGTTGTTATTCTCAATTATTATGATTGAAAACGGTGCTCTCGTATGGGGGTGTTGATATCTAGATTCGCCATCCCCGTGTCTGAATCGATGGAGTCCTCCGGCTGATTGAGCTCTCTATCCCTCGTGAGAAGCGAAGAGCGATCGACTCAAGCCTTGAGAAAGTTTTCTTGCAACCTCGGGATCGCCAATCGAGGCAATCCAGAATTAACGAACGGCAGCTTTTTCTCTTCGGAATGGGGCAACGACAAGGTTGGGAACAAAAATCTTCTGAACAAAAGCACAGATGCGGTCCATATTTGAAGACCAAGGGGGGGGGGTCTCTGAGGAGGTTGTGGGCTATTAACTATGTGGAAAAGTTTTGTTTACCGAAGCTGCGGGGTAAGCGCATGAATTCGGTGAGGGAATTCCGTTATCCCCGTGATGATCACCTTACAGTGACAGATCACCTCACAAATACTTCCCAAACCCGCCATGATAGGGCGTAGTCCTACGCTAGTTATTGGGAAGTTCGGGACGACGCGACGGCTTCTCGACCTTTGTGGGGGAAAATCTGCTGCAAAGTGGACTGTCGCGGCGGAGCGCGACCCGGAAGCCGAGTCATCTGTGAAACTATTCTCATTGCGAGGATAAAGTCACTGCGCAGGCTCATGTGGCATAGCCAGAATTTTTTGTCGGGGAGGGGGCACTCGATGATGATGATGTTGATGATTATAAAGTGGACTGACAATGAGTTGAAAGTGGAAACTCGCAGAAGAACGAGTGGCGGAACAAGAGTAACAAAACTTCCTGATTTGTTCTTAACGAGGCTAAGATGAGGAGATGGATTTCAGGAACAAAGGATGAAAGGGTACAGTCGAACAAGGGGTGGTGGTGGGCCTTGGCGGTTTTTGAAAACGGGTTATACGGGTTGATGGCCTTTAGCTAGAGGAACATTTCGAGACATCCAGTTCGCTCCGACTCTCCCGTATTTTCGAGTATTTCACGAAACCTCGAAAATCTTTTAACTCTTATATCTTGAAAACTAAAAATCGTTTAGACTCGTATTTTGTCGCGTTGGAAAGCTGAGGAAAAAAGCTACAGAATCATGTCCGCTCCGTATAAGCAAACTTTTGAGACGCGACTTCCCTCTAAGGGTTGGCGCTGTTCTCTTAGAACGTGAAATCTCAAACCATATATGGAACTGGGCTGAGATTTTTCAGAAATTTCTGGACTCTGGCTTCGTCCCGATTGCTTTCAAGGCCGCATGGATGGTCCATAAGAAAGGCCCCCGCTCCGATCCCAAAAACAAACGACCCGTCTCGCTAACGTGGGTGTGCAGCAAAACGATGGAACGCCTGATCGGCAAAGCCATTCTCACCACGAAACAATACGCCTACAGAAAAAAACCGGTCCACAACTGATTGTTTGCTGTCCTTCCTTGGCTCCATTGCACTTGATGTTGACAAGAGAAGAAGCGTCGATATCATCTACACTGAATTCAGGTCAACATTACAAACAATGCCTCATGACCGGTGGATATCGGATTTCCTTTCTGGACGCTCCTCCCGAGTTGCGGCTCATGGCGAACTGTCGCGAGTGGGGTTCCCTACGACCGGTTGCCCTCAAGGCACGGTGTTGGGTAGTCTGCTTTTCGTTCTCTTCGTTGACGAAGCGCGTCATGTTTTGAATGGCAGAGCCGACTTCTACGCATACGCCGACGACGTGAAGATCGTCAAAGTGATCAACGATGTTTCGGACTGCACCGACCTACAGGAAGTTCTCGACCGTTTCTCTGCATGGTCCTCCATCATTGGACTTCTGCTCTCTAGCGAGAAGTGTGGACACC
This sequence comes from Neoseiulus cucumeris, assembly GCA_021527715.1. Taxonomy (NCBI): domain Eukaryota; kingdom Metazoa; phylum Arthropoda; class Arachnida; order Mesostigmata; family Phytoseiidae; genus Neoseiulus; species Neoseiulus cucumeris. The sequence goes on along the minus strand of JAJSRV010000038.1, from coordinate 1,343,432 downwards.
TCAGAATCGGGCCTGACACGCTCCCATCCTCTTACCACATTGCCGGTGAACTTCTTGCTCGAATTCAGTCAGTTCGTGATCTCGGTGTCCTGTTCGACAAGTCACTCAACTCCTCCTCGCAAGTCCATGCCATCACAAGAAAATGCTCCCTGACCTGCTCGTGGATCCTACGCTCCTTCTCCCTCCCTCATCCTGATGTTCCAATCATATGTCGTCCCAATCCTGAGCTACTGTTGTCAAGACTGGCATCCACAGACCGCCCATGATCTTCAATTGCTGTGCAGGATGCAAAGAAAATCCCAACGAAACGTTGAACGTGGATGTGGTCTAGCAAAAAACTCACTCTATCTCCAGCCCATCACCGTCCGTCCAGAAGTGGCCGATATCCGATACTTGAGGAGACTCATCCGAAATGAGGATCTGTTTGATCAACTCTTCAACCTGCGCTGGTCCCCGCTGCGGCGTACTTTTACTCTGGAACCCAAGTTTTTAGCAAGATCGTCAAGGATCCAAAAGTTCTTCCCATGGCGCATAACAAGCCTGAATTCATAACAGCACGTGTCCCTTTCTGCCTATGTGAATATTGTCATGCCCATGTACATTGCAATCACCCCTCTCGATAAATTAAATAAATGAGAATGTTCATCGAAAAAAAAAATCGCCGTTTCATCGCCGCGGCGTGCCACTCAGCGTACTCAGTTTCGTAATAGAAGCTGAAACCAACAACATAAACATCACGGATTGGGATGAAGTGGCAAACCGACCCTACGCTCCTGGACTTCTAGCTTTCTTTCCGTCACATAGGAATTGAGAACGAATGTAGGAAAAATTGTGGGTTTGGTTTCGAAGTTTTTATTTTATGTCAAGGAACATGAATATCCTACGCTTTCCGGGGAAACCTGTAGGTGATCGCCGAACGTTTTGCATTCCGTCGCGGACCGGCAATGACTTCTCCACAGACCAGCCACCGCTGATCTAGATTACAGAAGGAACCTCGCGATTCGCACCCATTCTATTCTAGCCGTCGTGCATTTGCGCTCTCATGACCTCAAACGGGAAGCCGTTCTTACTCAATCGAGACTCGAATGCTGTGGGATTTCTGGATTTGTGATTTCCGAAAGAAAATTACAAGGAGAGCTGTCAACATCAGACTAAATTCCGCCACGTTACTGTGGACTCAGTAGCAAACTTGAGAGAGCGTAAAAATAATAATTATCAACAGCATGAGGCCTGAGAAAGAGAGGAAAATTTCCCTCAATTCCGCGAGTTCCATCGTCCGAAAGTCACTCACGTCGTCGAGAATCTTGTACCTGATATAGCCTTCTTTCAGAGTACCGATTGCCTCCGCTATTTTGGGTTTTATGCGGGTCGCGTTCGCCCGTGTATCAATTCTCAGGAATCCATTACTGCGCCAGAACTTTGTCTCTTGTTCATTCTTGAAATACAAGGCGGACTTCACGTGAGGGTAGTGGAGTAAATGGTGTGCCAGAATCCTTTGAGTGAACTTCAAGTGTTTCAAGGGATCGAGTTGACCATAGAAACTATCAAAACAGGAGCATATGGCTTGGGTCGTTTGTGACCTGGGTACAGACTCGAAAGCAAGTTCTCGCTTCCATTTGACGAGCTGCATCTTCATAAGTACAGGCTCATCGCAGACAGTTCGATATTGATCCAAAAAAGCGAACACCGTCCAATTCATCATGCCACTCGATGAATACGAAACAGCTGGACATCCTTTCTTCAGGCTTCCTTCGCTCACCGCATGCCCTAAGTTACTTTTCATCTCTAACCTACCGACGAAGTTGTCACGATGAGCTCTCTGAAACCAAATCCTCCGAAAACCGCGGAACTCACACGATTGTACGGTGCAGTTTGAAGGTTGAATCCTTTGCTCATAAGGGAACGAGACCACCTCTCCTTTCAGTAGATTTATCGGGTACTGGACGAGTAGAGATATCACGCCGCTCAGGAGCAATATAAAAGTCTTCTGGTCGACAGAATTGATCAGAGAGCGATGATCGTCTCCACTCAGAAGATGATAAGCGGTCCTCCAAGTTGAGAATGTGGGGCAGAGAATGCGGTGACGTCGGAACGAGAGGAGCATGGGCAGAGCAATGAGAGAGAGCAGCGTCAGAGGAACTTCGAGGGTCAGATACTTCGGCAGATTTGAGATGAGTCGGGTTTCCCACGGAAGGGGGACCGCCAAGCGCACAGCCAGATAGTCATGGGAGTGCACGAAAACTGTATTTTTCTGCAAAAGCAAAATTTATTGAAATCGAGACAAACGTCACATGACTGTTTACCGAGCATCGAGCATTGCACTTACTTAGTGACAGTAATTCTCTTTGCGAGGACCAGCAGCGAGATGACTCACCTTCGTGCAGCTCCTGAAGTAGATTCTCGCCCATTCGCCATCAATGTCAGGAAATCCTGCGGAATCGAATTCGAAAGCGAAAGGAACGCTGTGGTTCGACCAGGTTTTTGGGCCAACAAACACGTTTCGAACGTCGTCCAGTCTGAATTCCCTCGCCGTCAGTTTCAGGACCTGTCTGCCAATAATTTGGCCCGATCTGCCGACAGTGATGGTTGAATGCAGTTTATCTTTGTTTTCCTTTCTGAGAATAATGAAAGTTCTCCGGAAGTAGTTGAAGTAGTTGTTAGTCAAGCTGCGAATACTGCTTTGGATAAACTCCAGAGGATCATCTAATTCGTCTTCTTCTGACCATTCTCTGATCTGGACGAGAACGCGCCGATCCACATTATAGAGTTGCTGTCGATAATTCCTTTCATTGCTGCGGTATCCAGTGAAAGATCTCAAATCCCAGAACTCCTTCTTACGCGAATTCGAAGACTCGAGATCGCGCTCCCAAGAAATCACGATTTCTCTATCTCTGGGTCCAGGGACAAACTCTTCCTTTGAGAGGTATATTTGGGCACGAGGCATTTTCCAAAGGTAGTCGAGACTGATCTCAGACTCCGAGTCAACGTGGAGAACGAACACAATTGTCAGAGGTTGCTCGACAGAAGCTTTGAGACAGATCGTAGCACAAATCTTGCGTAACTCGGCGCTCGCACTGGAATGACTCCTCCGTGGTTCGAAGACCATTCCAATGCCACGACTCTCTGCTAACACGAGCGCCCACAACAATATCGCAAGGGTCAAGGCAGGAGCCATCCTTGGCTGACAGGTTTTTCTCAACCGAGTGTTGGAAAGGGAGAAGCGCTCACTTGGCCGTACGGACTCCCTTCTAACTTAGGACTTCGTTTTAGGGATCGCTTCCAGCGAATTTGAGAGAGGGTATGTGATGCGGATATGACGTGCGTGTGACGTCATTCTTTCTCTCTGCTCGCAATAATAATCTCATTGCTACTGTTCAGCAGCTATATTCACTTGTTTTCCTTCCGAAATTGTACTGCTGTCAATGCTTTTCGAATCCGATGACGCGCTGATTAGGACTGAGTGACAGAGCCAGGTGAGAGAGGCGGAGTGGAGGAGGCATGAATGAGGCATTGAGTCGTACCCTGCATGGAACCCGAGTGTAGACTTGACACCAAGAAGTTGTCCGACTGTTGCTTCGGAGGGTGAATAGTACTCGCTCCATGCTTTTGTTTCAACAGAAGACACGGCAACGCGCTCAAGATCCCGGACTACTACTTGAGTGAGATGAAATATCGGGGAAAAAATAAAGTTTGATTTTGTGCGATTCTCAATTCTTACCCCTCGATATTTGGTATTCTCAAAGATGCTGAGATTGTGTTTGACTCTATCGAAATTTTCTCATGTTATGTCGGTATATCAGCCCACGATTGATCAGTAGGTCTTCGCGGATATGAAGTCGAACGTTGTTGAATCCCTTATGCCAGTGGTTCTCAAACTATGGGGCCGGGCCCCACTGGTGGGGCCTGGCGACTTTTTCGGTGGGGCCTGGGACCGTACTCGCAGAATTACCCTAGGCATAAGGGGAACTTGCGTGACTCAAGCGGAGCGGAGGTGTTCTACACTACTGCGCAGTTCCAAGCGTGGCGTCAAAAAAATGGAGAGAGAGAGTTTCGGTGCAATCATTTCGGTCCTCCGCCCTCTTTCTATGACCAGTAGTTGAGCTCAGCAAATTCCAAACCAGAGGTTGTAGTTTATCCCGCTTATCGGAACTTATCATTCGAAGCTTCCAAAGCGTGCGTTCCTTATCATCCGTGAAGCATGACTAACAAGTCAACCAGAGTGTGATTCTCGCTAAGTTCCTTGGGACAAGTTTCTCCTCTACTCCCTCAGCTCTGGGAATGGATAAGTGGTTGAAAAGAAAGTCATCTGGCGATGTGACAGAAGAGAGCATCGCATCTGTTACGAAGAGAACGAAGCAGTGTCTGAGAAGGTACGATCCAGCATACTTGGCCACCGGCTTCGGAGGCGATCATAAGGTAGAATTCAAAATGGCGGATCGCCGCCGAACGGCGCTGTTTTGGAGGGAGAGGGCTGAGCGGAGACGAGCGCGCGAAATGAGATCGTGAGGGTTCGTGAAAGGCGATGGTTGGGTTGGAAACTAAACAAAGAACACTTGTGAACTCATACAGTCACTTCACGAGTTAGGAAACAGGCGTCTGGCGGCAAAAAGCGTTCGAGCCAATTCGAGCGGTTCACTGAATCGAGAGGTTTTAACATGGGTGTTTCTTAGGAAGAGACTCGGAGACGCTTTCACTAAATCGTGAAGTTTACTGAATTGTGTGTTCACTATGTAAGTCGAGAAGTAACTGTAGATTGAAATGGATCAATGATTGTATTCATAAACGCGATGCTTGATGATATCTACCGATCACAAGATAATTGATTGCAATGTGACACGGGACTGTTG
>JAJSRV010000038.1:1322675-1337912 GCA_021527715.1 Neoseiulus cucumeris | reverse complement strand
CTCGATTCAGAGACCTCTCCCGGAATCAACCTCGCTGATATTCAATTCTCTTTTCAGGGGACAACTAACCGAAGTCCCGTGACGTAATAAAATTATATCTCATGTGATAGTCGTCTCCTCATTCAATCTGAGAGTTTTCTACTGGCACGGTGATTCAGCTGCTCAATGTCTCTCTTCGACCTCACAAGGCTTTCCATCGATATGGCTGCATGTTTTCTCGGTGCAAGAGGAGAATGAGGGTGACACAATGGCACAAAAGCGCAGAAAAACTGTATCACAATTGCTTACAACTCGGGGTGACGATGATCCCAGTTCGCGGCTCTATGACCTCAGGAGCAGAAGGATTTTTGTCGGGTTGAACGAGACGAAACGCGTCAGTTTTGCTTTTTTCAGCTTCTATTGCATTTTCCATTCACACGAGCTCGAAGCTTGCCTCGAGCGATTACGCAAATACAGGAATATAAAGAAAGGTACAATATTGAGGATACTGCTCAAACTCGGAGTGGTCCGCTCACCGACGCTGTCGTTCGAGCGCTCAAATGGGCAAATTCGCTCATATCCATTTCTTTTTGCGGAACCTTTCTCCCAGCTGCATCGTCAGCGTTCCGGAGCCGTCGACTCTCACGCACCCTAGCAATTTCAAATCACGCGCTCGTGATCGCGCTGCCCACTCTCTCCCCATCCGTCAAGCCGGCGGCGATCCGCCATCTTGAATTCTACCTTATGATCTAGACCAGTGGTTCCCAATTACTGAGCCGCCGCGACCCACTATCTAGGTGTATGTTCCTCTACGACCCACCATGCATGGGTAGGTAGGTCGCTCAGCAAGTTTCTATCCACGAAGGGCCCATATCCGGATGGTCGTGATTTGATTCTCTCCAAAATCAAGATGATCGTTATAGGTGCCGGCCCCAGCACCGCGGCAGAAAGGAGGATTTATTTGTATATGATGCTAACTTTAATGAATGCCTTATCACCTCAAAAAAAAAAGATGACTGTTATAGAAAGTCAAGCCCGCACATTGTCAGTTGCCGGAATTTTTCCTCTTCGTATTATTCCTCCAGGGGAGCTCGCTGTCGATGTCGCTCATTTGTGGTTCTTCCCGAAAGAATTCTTGAAATGTTCTTTTTTTGTGAGATCAGAAGATCCGCGGTTTTCTCGGAAATTGAAAGCGTCGAATTGAGACGTTCCGGTTCTGGGCTCTTCAATCTTCACCTTCTCCAACGTGACGAGGCTCCTCGAAGCCGTAGACCGCCGAACACCTTCCTGTTCAAAGTCTCAATCCCAGGACTCCAGGGATACATGCTACTCTCGGCATACATTGTTGGAGACGGCTTCTTGACTCCGCGCGACCCACTCGGGATTTCTTCGCGACCCACAAATGGGTCGCGACCCGCCTATTGGGAACCGCTGATCTAGACCCACCGGCTTCTTTTGGAACGAGGATCAGAATGACCCGCGCCCTCTTTGCCTCCTCTGCTGTGCGACGCTCAGTAATGAGAGCATGAAACCATGTAAGCTGGCGAAGCATTACAAATCGAAACATCCGGAGCTAAAGGATGCTTCACCGCAATTTTTCGGAAAGAAACTCAAAGAACTGAAAGATCAGCAAAATAAACTCGTCAAGCTTACAACAAGGAATGAAAAGCTCATGCATGCTTCATATCTCCTCAGTTTCCACATTGCGAAATGTGGAAAGCCGCACACGATCGCCGAGACGCTCATCCTGCCCGCCATGACGGACATTGCAGGAATAGCCTTTGGCGATGAGACTGCGAAAGAAGTTTCTAACATCCCTCATTCGAACTCCACCATTTCGCGAAGAATTGACGAGATGTCAGATTGGGTGGAAGCGACAGTTATCGAAAGGATTCTTAAGAGTGGACTCTATGCCTTGCAACTGGATGAATCAACGGATGTCAGCGGTCTAGCTCAGCTCCTCGTATATGTTCGCTATGTGTGGAATAACGAGCCGCGAGAGGACATGCTATTCTGCGAGCCAATAGTGAGAGCCACCGACAATGAGATTTTCAAAAGTCTCGACGATTATATGACGACTAAAGGATTGAATTGGCTGAACTGTGTGGGCGTGTGCACTGATGGCGCGAGGGCCATGTGTGGCCAAGGGAGCGGTTTCATATCCAACGTGTTGACAGTCAATCCAGAGGTTCTGTGGACCCACTGCAGCATCCACAGAGAGGCTCTGGCGTCGAAATCGATGCCATCGGAGCTTAAGAAAGTTTTGGATATCGCCGTGAAAATTGTCAACTCGATTAAAGCGAAACCTCTACAATCAAGATTATTCAAAAAACTCTGTGAGGAAATGGGCAGCAGCCACACAAGACTGCTACTCCACACAGAGGTGCGCTGGTTGTCTCGAGGGAAGGTCCTGACAAGACTCGTGGAGTTGCGAGAAGAGGTGGCCTCTTTCCTGGCAGAAGAAGGAGAATTTCATCGACTCATGCGTGACGAAGAGTTCATCTTGAAGCTCACATATCTCGCGGTCATATTCTCAAAATTGAATGAATTGAATCTGTATTTACAAGGATCGGGAGTTGCAGACATATACACAGTGCATGAGAAAATTCGGGGCTTCATGAGAAAGTTGATCCTTTGGAAGGAGAGAATCGAGGAACGAATTTTCGACAGTTTCGATACCCTTCAAACATTCACAGCCGAGAATGCCATTGAAGTTCCCGATCATGTGTGTATAGATGTGTCCGAACATCTGCAATCTCTTCACGACAACTTCAACAGATACTTTTTGGATGAAAAGAGGCGCTGTGATAAATCCGCTTGGGTTTCAAACCCCTTCAAGAAAGATATCACCGCTGGCCTGCCTACTGAAGAGGAATTGATGGAACTCTCTCAGAGGACTCGATTACGCGATGACTTCGACAGCAGTGATTTGTTGCAGTTTTGGCTAGCAGGTCAAAAAGATGCGCCGTCGCTCTCCACTGAAGCAATCAAGTTGCTCCTCCCCTTCACAACATCATATTTGTGTGAGCTTGGGTTTTCAGCAATGACAAGCATAAAAACCGACCTCAGAAACCGATTACAGCTCTCAAACTCTTTAAGACTCAAATTAACTGGAATGAGCATCGACTTTCATTCCCTCATCGATGCAAGCCGACGACAAGCTCATCCGTCGCATGGTCATTCAAATTGAAAATTATTATTGATGAAGTTTTTCGCGAACTATATAAACGAATATTGCTCGTTTCAATTTCGTGTTTTCAATTGGACATCCGTTACAAGAATTCATCTCCTTCTTGAGCAACTTCCTCGATTGACTCCTAGTGGGGCCCGAATGACAGGGTCACTGTCAAGTGGGGCCCAGGCCGAAAAAGTTTGAGAAACACTGCCTTATGCCACTGCAGCCGCTCGATCTGAAACCACCGTTGCTTACATCATCATCGGCTATCGGATTTGTTTGCTCCGGTTGACATTCAGCCACTTTCACATTTTATCAGAACGTAGTCCTACGCAGCTAACGGATCAGTCGCTGACTGAATCTCACTACCGTTTTTTTTCTCACAATCAGTTATCCAGTTTTCGTGTTTTGCATTCATCCGTGTTCACACCACGCAAGAAGAGAGGTGCCTTACCAGAAGTTTGAGCAACCACAGGATTTCCTCCGACGTATGAATGAAACTCCTTTATTAAAAAAAGGGGGGGGGGGGGTTGACGCAATTGAGCGTACTTGACGGTGAGACAACGAGGGAGTCTCCATGCGAACAAATTGTTTATCAGTGCGCGCAGTAGATTTCGGGGAAACGGAGATGCCAGAGCGTAAACAGTTTATATCCATGGTGACATGGTGATCAAGAAGTCTCTCACGTTTGAGGAGGAAGTACATAAGTTGGTCCTGCTTATCTAAGAGTTCGTTGATAGTCGGTAAGGCAATGTTGGAGACTCCACAGCGCCTCCCTGATCTCTTTAGAAATCTACGACGTGTATTTTCAAAAAGTTCTAGATGTTTCTTAAAATGCGGCCTCCAAACAGGGGAGCAGTAAGTAAGGCGGGAGAGCCAGCGCACAACGACTCAATCAACAGCTCGCTCGCTTCGCTCCCCCAAAACCTAACCTCACCAATGCACCCACTCGGTGCTCCACGGACGCATTGGTTGACCGAACTGCTCGCTTTGCTCACCCCACCTTCTGTAGCCCACGTTAGCTTCGCCGGGGTCCAGTCAGCAGGCCCAGTTGGGACTGGAGCCCAGTCGGCACTGGCCTGGACCTGAGCACCAGTTATTACCCGACCGCCACACCGTCCTAGTCCTCGCTTTGCTCAATCGATTTTGTGCACCGAAAGGTAGCTGCGGAGGAAGGGATCAACGAAGCGTAACCGATGAAAGTAAACTGTGAAATGAACTTTATTTTGTATCGTACTTGCTTGCATAGTTTATTAAAGGTCAGCTTCCCCTGTCTCTGTAACACTAACGCCATGACCATCACTGTGAATAATTTCACTCTCGGACATGCTTACAATTATCCTTTTCTTCCCTAAACAATGAGTGGTGAAACACTGTGGGCAATCGCTGAAGGTCTTTAAAGATATAAACTCGTTAATCAGAGTGAACTACCCCTCATCATGTCAAACAATCTTCTCATAAATTAGCGGGCCGCTTTTCGCGGACGGTCTCTTAATAATCACTGGTATACAGTGGTTTTGTAACAAGAAAAGTGTGACCTATGTCGGGGTAAACCGAGGGCGTAGAACCCGAATCCGCGCTCAGAATTGCTCTAGACCTCGATTTTGGCGAGTTACAGCGATATTTCTATTTTTCGGAGTTTTTTCCCTATCGGACCCCCTTTTCCCCCCTTCTAGTTTGCCTAGAGTTCTGAAATTTTATGTGCGTATACTTCGATGGTAGGTCTATCTCCTGTAAAAATTTCATGCCAATCGGCCCACTGGTTGCTGAGTTATGAGTGATCAAAGTAAGATTTTACCCGAAAAACAACGTAGACCGTCTTCTTCTTTCTTCCCCCACGAGAAGACTACAGCCCGGAAATCCGGTTTATCCCTCTGATATTGTAGAGGACCTTTCTACGAACATTTTAAGACCAAGTTGAGCCCAATCGGATGAGCCGTTCGGTTTTTATTCGCCAAAGAAGTGAAAATTCGAAAAATACTCGTTCACACATAAAACTTGGAATTCGTGATTTCCGAGTGCATCTGAATTCTCGACACCTCTCAGTAAATCGAGTTGACGGGAATTCGGCGGGGGCTGTCGCGAACTGCAACAGTGTCGCGTTCCTTCCTCTTTCTACTTCTCTGTATCCGTTGAAGTTGTCTCTGTTTCCTTCAAGAATTTTTCGCATCCTTCGACGTCGTCTCTGACTTCGCTTTTTCCTCCAGGTGCCATTTGCAAAATAGCCCAGGACGTAGCGACGAACAAGTGATCCCACGAGAAGGGCTTCACCCTTTTACGATCCGCTTCGGGCGTCGCCACTCGCTTGAATGAAGCTTTGATACGGATAAACTCGGATCGATTGACGACAGGATACATCAGCCTAAAGATGTTCGCGGACCGAGTCAAATACCGCAAGTAGATCCCCTTCCTTTCCAGAATTTCTTGGAACACATTCTCATAATCCTGTCGTTTCTCAGCTCACAGGTTGGTTTTGTCATAGCGTTCGTTACATGAAAGTTTGGGAACATTCCGGGAAACTTTTTGGGTCAGCTCGACCTCCTTGGCGCTTTATTATCAGGTATGGATGGATATGGATGGATGCTTCGATGTTAGCCTTCGGTGGTTTCTATTTTTCGTTATGATTTATGATTATTATTGTTGTGGAATCGGTTGCACCGTAGGCATATAAGGTGAATCTGCTGGCATTTCAGGTAGTTCTTCGTATGCTCTTCTAGCACGGCAGTTCATTATCTTGGTTATTGACAGTATTGAGATTACGATAATGTTGAGAGATGCGAGTATCGTTGAGGTTATTTTCCAGGCTTTACATTCGTAATTGTGCTTGATCACGACAATCGATGTTTGTATCTTCAACAAGAATTTTATTCAATTAGTCGGAGTTCTCATATTGGCATTCTTATAAAACAATCCAACCAATTGAAGGATAGATCATAATTACCTTCATCAAGAATCGATTTACATGTCGACAATCACACGCTGTTGAACCGAACTGAGGAAAGTCTGCTGGGAGTGTTTACAACTATCGATTTGAGAGAGGACAATTGGAAGATGGAGAGACAATGGCGGGAACTACATCTTTATACATTCATAAATGATTGGTGTCGGCGGCGAGGGCGGATGCTTGTGTTTTTGATATTCAGGCCAGGAATTTTGGCCCCCCTGCGTTGGAGCATTCAGTGTGATGCAGGCGACTTGGTCAGTCGCACTTTGATAGCATCCGGCCCCGTCACTGCTTACCGGGGAGAAAGAGCCTGAGTTAGTAGCATAAATGTTACATGCATGCATGTAACATGCATGCATGTTACATGCAGTCGTTGTAGCAGTAAAAAGGGGCGGCAGGGTTCAGTACGCTGATCAGTATGATCAGGTTGACGACGATTTTCTGACCTGTTACTGTTTCCGTGTTTCCAGTCCCAGCAGCTCCTTCTGTTTGATGAAAGTTCCTTTGCTGACCGGTTTCGTGAGCAGGTCTGCCCGTTGTTCGGTTGTTCCGACAAAGGCTAGATTCAGTTTGTTTTGTTGGTATGCCAGTCTGATAGCAAAGTATCTCAGTTCGATATGTTTTGCTCTTCTGTAAAGTGCTGGGGATTTGATTATTGAAAGGGCACTTTGGGAGTCTAAATGGAGCGTTATTTTCTCATTGATTTCTAGTTCACCGAATAGTTTGTTTGTCCACAGTATTGCCTTTAGAGCCTCAGAGCTCGCTGCGGATTCAGCCTCCATGGAACTCATAGCGATGGAGGACTGTTTCGTCGAGTACCAGATGATTGGTCCTCCCTGTCGCATGATCAGGGTACCTGAGATTGATTTTCTGTCTTCTTGATCGGAGCCATGGTCTGCGTCAGAGAATGCTATAGCTTTCTCTTGGAACTTGCATTTGTAAGTTATTCTTTGGTTAGGATACGCTTTGAGGTATCTCAATACCCGCTTTGCTAGCTGCATGTAGCGACGGAGATATAAGGTCATGAATGCCAAGTCCACTCTCGTCCAGACCGATAAGTGGAGGAGAGCTCCGACAAGCGATCTGTATTGGTCGTTTTTGTCTGCTTGATCGTTTTTGACGGCATTAAGTGAGTGATCGCAAGGGTTCGCTGAAGGCTTTGAGCTCGCCATGCCAAACCTTTCGAGCAACTGTTCAATTTTCATTCAACTGAATTTGTTGAAGTATTCCAGTCCGACTTGCCTAGTTTAACCGTTACTTTGTATCTTTACTACCCATCCGAAGACTACAAGCGTTCGGAAGTAAACATACAGATAAACAGTTCGTGTCATTGTTATCATAGTTAGATGCCTGTCAGTGCGAATGGTTATCCAGTAGGGCGAGCGGCACTACCCCCCTTCCTTGAGAGAAACGTATGACAGCGTACTATATATATAGTTAACTATAGCTCACCAAAGTGTAACCTCCCGGGAAATGCACAAACAGGGAACAAAGACCTATTGCTATCATCCGTTATCAGCACGACGATCTCTGCTGATTGACGAACTATAGGTGCAGTGACTGACGATGCCTGGAGAACGAGGATCCATCGTCCTGAACGTCGACGGAGACGCAACAGCCAAGTTCAAGTTTGGACAAGCCATGATACTCCAAGAGAACGGAGGTAACTTCTTGAGTTGGCGAGTTTTGGTTCCTGGGTACATGCAGGCCCTTGATTATGCCTGAGATGTCCTCAGAGACATCGACCCTCTGAAGCCTGATTCAACGGACGAAAAAGACAGGGAGAACTACAAGGTCGGCAACAGCTTTCACCTACGATTCATCGAAGGACCCTGATCAGAATATCGATGCTTACAAAAAGATTGTATTCAATCTGACTCAGAGTAAGACCGATATCCCATCTACTGCGATCAGCTCTCGTCTGATGAATGCGCTTCCAGAAAACTGGGGAGCATTCAAACAATCGTGGTGTGCTAGAAGCGAAACTGACAAAAGCCTGGCATCCACGATCAATCTCATTCGCAGCGAGCCAACTCGGCAGCAAATGGAACAAGGTGTCAGCGATGTGACTGCCCTAATGGCCAAGACTCACATCAGGAAAACACCAAGAGACAGAAGACTTCCTTCTTACGGACGACGTCAACTCACGAGGACCAACCGGCAACAATCGTACAGCAGGACAACTGAAGTAAAGTGCTGGCAGTGTGGACAACCTGGACATGTGGCTAGATTCTGTGAAAGGAGGGCCCCCGCACAGAAAGACAAAGCTAGAGCAAACTTCAGCCAAGTGTTCGTGACCTGTGGAAACGACGTGAGTAAGGAGAGACTCACGGTTACTCCCGTGCAAGCAATTGCCGATTCAGGGAGTACTCATCACGTGCTGAACGATGTAAGGTTCTTCAAAGTTCTCGAACCTTTGGCGGATTCTCGAGAAGTTAGGCTCGGTAACTCAGCCACCCTCAAAGCACAAGGGTGTGGAGTCGCCAGACTGACTATCCGTCAGGGAAAAGAGATGAAGATCATCGAGCTCAAAGATGCTTTGTAGAGTATGTGCCTGACATGCGTCAGTCAGCTGACGGACGATGGTTTCAAGGTGCGTCCGACAGAATTTCCATGTCCGCCGGTAGGATCAGAGCCGTGGCCCGTGGCACACCGCCAAAATGGAACGTCAAGTTCCCAACAAAGAGTCCATTTGCGAGAAGTGCTGGTGCGCAACATTCAACTGAATATTCCCAAGTGTTCGAAGATAAGCCGACCGAAGAAGGACAGACGACAAATCAACCGGATGAAGAATCGTCAACTGACTCCACAACGTCAACAATCCAGCAAACGCCCGAAGCAACGGCTTCAAGTCAGCCAACATCAGAACAGTCGCCACAGCCGCCTCTTCGACAATCACCAACGGAGCAACAGCCGATCTACCAGCCGACGACGGAAGGCACCCCCGAAGCACGGAGCCAATCATCAACTGTTCCAGACGAAGCTTCAACCTCTCAGCAAGTTCAGGCGAAGAAGATGCGTAAGAGAAGAAATTATGAAATCAGTGTCGAGAAAAGAGCAGCTTCCCAAACGTCGGTCTCGTTCTGAGCATAAATGGGGAGCAGTTCTTCAAACGCAATCCGTGATGACCGTTTACTGCCAGTACGACTGGGCACCGAGACACATTGTCATGCTTTTTGCCGTTGTTCGCTTTCATCTTCGGAGGTATGGCTGGCCAGCACACGGTGCTGCCCCGGATGCCAGAATCCCGTATGCCAGAATCCCGGATGCCAGAATCCCATATGCCAGAATCCCGGATGCCAGAATCCCACATGCCAGAATAATACCCTCTCCCACTCCTAACACGGCGGGATGCACTGGTGGCGAAAGCTTCTATGCAGAACGCTGATTTTCGCCTTGAAGACTTTCCAGTATCAGATACCTTTACTCGATGCTCTGATACTGTGGTTTCCGAACTGGATCCCGAGGAAGTTTTGTGTTCCCTGAGCTGTAAGGCTCCTCACAGGAATGACATGGCGAAACACTTCCTGGTTTTGCGCCAGGAAAAAAGTTCGGCAACCACTGTTCTAATGTTCCGACCAATCGGTGCAAGATAAAGTTGCAATGATCGAAAATGGGAGTGATCGAGAGGAGAAAACACGTTCATGGATTCCGCGGCCGATTTCCGAATCAAATTTCGGATCCAGACGCCTGCCAAGCCAAAATAATCGTGAAGAGGCTATCCACTCCGGGACTGGTCTTGAGAACCCCGTTTGGTCTATTCTGGAAAGTTTACACAATCGAGGGTGAAGTCACGATGGTTGAAAGAATTAGGAAAAGGGTCGGGATAATCGAGGTGGTAAGTTTTACTGCAGCTGTTCGTTCCCTACGTGCAAAAGTCCGCTCTGCTCCATGGTGGTACTCTTCATAGAAGCTTCGCTTCAGACTGCACTCGGCGGCCAGCGGATTGAGAAAGGGTATTTTTCTGGCTTACGGGATTCTGGCATCCGGGATTCTGGCATATGGGATTCTGGCATCCGGGATTCTGGCATACGGGATTCTGGCATCCGGTACCTAACCCAGCACACACTAGAGTTTTCTAACTCACGTTGTCGGTAGAGTTGAGTCGTGCAGATAACGAATTGGGAGTAGTACTGGACACGGTTTGCTGAGCTGTTCACTGTTACACTAAGTTCGAAGGATGACAAGCACGGTGGAAGTCGGGATACCCAGTGTTTTATTTCAGACATGCGTATAGTATATGAGTAGCAGTTCGGGGGCACCATAAGAGAGGGTGACAGCCTGCTGAGCATGAGAGCAGGAGGCTCTCATGCCTGGAGCACTAGTCTAGTAGTTACACCATCACGTGAACCATAGTACCTCAATACTTTTGTCCGGTAAATGGTCTAGGTAGAATAAGGATTTTCTCTCAGCAGCTGACTCCCGCAGACGTCAATTGAAAAACACTTGAAGATGGAAGTGAATCGGAATCAAGTGAAAGGAGAGAGTAAACTCGTGTGTCTATCCCGATGGAAAGGAGCGCGTTTCTCTTGAGATTTCTCTCTCTCTCTCTTTCTCTCTCTCTCTCTCGATGTCTCGGTTCCGTGGATTTGATCGCGGAAGATTCCAAATCTTGAAACCGGGCCGCCGACCGAAAAAGTTTGCCGACCCCTGATCTGGATTACAGTGCAGAAACCTCGCGATTCGCACCCCTTTTATTCCAGCCGTCGTGAATTCGCGCTCTTATGACCTCAAACGCGAAGCCGATTTTACTCAATCGAGATTCGAATCCTGTAGAGTCTCTGGATTCTTGATTTCTTAAAGAGAATTACAAGGAGAACTGCCAACATCATACACTGAACTCTGCCACGTTGCTGTGGACTTAGTAGTAAACCTGAGAGAGCGTGGGAAATAATTATCAACAGCATGAGGCCTGAAAATGAGAGGAGAATTTCCCTCAATTCTGCGAGTTCCATCGTCCGAAAGTCACTCGCTTCGTCGAGCATCCTGTACCTGATATAACGTTTTTTGAGAGAATCGATGGCGCTCTCTATTTTGATTTTTATGCGGGTCGCGTTCGCTCGTAAATCATCATCTTGGAACCCATTACTGTGCCAGAACTCTCTGTCGTATCCATTCTTGTAATACAAAGCGGACTTCACGTGAGGATAGTGGAGTAAATGATGTTCCAGAATACTCTGAGTGAACTTCAAATGTTTCAAGAAATCAAGTTGACCACTGTAACTCTCAAAGTGGGAGCATATGGTTTGGGTAGTTTGTGACCTGGGTATGAACTCGAAAGCAAGATCTCGGCCCCATTTGACAAGCTGCAGTTTCATAAGTGGAGGCTCATCGCAGAGTGTTCGATATTGAGCTAAAAACGCGAACACCGTCCAATTCATCATGCCACTCGATGAATGCGACGTACCTGGAGTTATTTCTTCAGGCGTCGTTCACTCACCGCCTGCTCCAAGTTACTTCTCATCTCTAGCCTTCCGATGAGGTTCTCAACATGAGCTTTCCGAAACCAAGTTCTCCGATGACCGCGGACCATACACGATTGTACGGTGCAGTTTGAAGGTTGAATCCTTTGCTCGTAAGGTGACGAGACCACCTCTCCTTTCAGTAAATTTATCGGATATTGCACGAGTAGAGATATCACGCCGCCCAGGAGCAATATCAAAGTCTTCTGATCGACAGATTTGATCAGAGAGCGATGATCGTCTCCACTCAGAAGATGATAAGCGGTCCTCCAAGTTGCGATAGTTGGGAAGAGAACACGGTGACGTCGGAACGAGAGGAGCATGGGCAGAGCAATGAGAGAGAGCAGCGTCAGAGGAACTTCGAGGGTCATGTACTTCGGCAGATTTGAGATGAGTCGGCTTTCCCACGGAAGGGGGACCGCCAAGCGCACAGCCAGATAGTCATGGGAGTGCACGAAAATTGTGTTGACCTGCAAAAGCGATATCCATCTAAACGAGAGAAACTTCACGTGACTGCTCATCGAAAATCGAGCATTGCACTTAGGTACTTCGTAATAATTCTCTTTGCGAGGGCCAATGGAGAGATGACTCACCTTCTTGCAGCTCTTGAAGGAGATTTCACCCGTTTTACCATTAAGGCCACGGAAAAGTGCGGAACCGAATCCGAAAACGAAACGAACGCTGTGGTTCAACACGGTTTTTGAGCCAACAAACACGTTTCGAACGTCGTCCAGTCTGAATTCCCTCGCGGTCAGTTTCAGGACATGTCCGCCAATGATTTGGCCCGATCTGCTGACAGTGATGGTTGAATGCAGTCTATCTTCGTTCTCCTTTCTGAGAATGATGAAGGTTTTCCGGAAGTAGTTGAAGTAGTTGTTAGTTCCGTTGCGAATCATGGTTTGTACGACCTCCAGAGGATTATCTGGTCCGTCTTCTTTCGACCATTCTCTGATCTGGAAGAGAACGCGACGATCCAGATTATAGAGCCGCGAACGATAATTGCCGTCACGGCTGCGGTATCCAGTGAAAGATCTCAAATCCCAGAACTTCTTCTTTCGCGAATTTGAAGACTCGCGATCGCGCTCCCAAGAAATCACGACTTCTCTATCTCTGGGTTTAGGAACGAACTCTTTCTCAGAGAGGTATATTTGAGCGCGAGGCAACTTCCAAAGGTAGTTGAAACTGATCTCATACTTCGAGTCAACGTGGAGAACGAACACAATTGTCAGGCGTTGCTCGACAGAAGCTTTGAAACAGATTGTAGCACAAATCTTGCGTAACTCGGCGCTCGCACTGGAATGATTCCGCTGTGGTCCCAAGATCATTCCTTCGCCACGACTCTCTGCTAACACGAGCGCCCACAACAAGATCGCGTGGGTCAAGGCAGGAGCCATCCTTGGCTGACAGGTTTTCTCAACCGAGTGTTGGAAAAGAAGAAGCGCTCACTTGGCCGTACGGGCTCCCTTCTAACTTAGGACTTCGTAATAGGGATCGCTTCCAGCGAATTTGAGAGAGGGTATGTGATGCGGATATGACGTGAGTGTGACGTCATTCTTTCTCTCTGCTCGCAATAATAATCTCATTGCTACTGTTCACCAGCTATATTCACTTGTTTTCCTTCCGAAATTGTACTGCTGTCAATGCTTTTCGAATCCGATGACGCGCTGATTAGGACTGAGTGACAGAGCCAGGTGAGAGAGGCGGAGTGGAGGAGGCGCGCTGTGTTCAAAGCGAACTCGGAATGAGGCATTGAGTCGTACGCTCCATGGAACCCAAGTGTAGACTTGGACACCAAGAAGTTGTCCGACTGTTGCTTCGGAAGGTGAATAGTACTCGCTCTATGCTTTTGGTTCACCAGAAGACACGGCAACGCGCTCAGGATTCCGGAGTACTACTTGAACGAGATAAAATATCGGGGAAAAGAATGAAGTTTGATTTTGTGCAATCCTCGCTTCTTCCCCCTCGATATCCGGCACCTCGGACAATTCACGGCATCCGAAAAAGTTCTAGGCGGTAGTGCCAAAGCACTACCGGAGGGAGGGAACGGGAAAACGCAGAAGCGAAGGAGAAGAGGATTTATTGAGAATGTTTTACGTTTAGAGCAAAATCGGTGGATTTATTGAGTATCAGGAAAAGTAGAATTGGCGTTACGGAGGTCGTTCTTCTGGATTCCATCTCGCACTCGAAGACGGAGAATTTTCGGAGAAAAGATAACTCCCCAGCATGTTCGTCAAAAACAAACTCTCGGGTACCCGATTTTGACTAGGTGCAAGGTATAAACAATGATTTCCATTCCACAACATCGTACGCTGTCGGGCATTTATCAGATTCTGGTGCGTTGTCAACGTCCAATACCTCACTTCTCCTCCGGCAACACTTGAGGCATGTCCATTGCAAGTCGAATTTCGAAAAACACCCCAATCGCGGTTAACGTGCTGTGACGTTGAAATTCTCTGTGATATGGGTTTTCGGCCCACCAGACTAAGTGAGGTGTTGCCTGTACCGAAGTTGACCGCCAGTTCAAAGGCTTCAAGGTATCGGTTGAAGGGGAACGTGGTGGTATCGGAAATACGAATCTGAGTGCTGTGGCCATCAGTTCCGGCGGGGTCTGTGTCGTCATGAGACATGCTTTGTGAACGCCTTGTTGTCAGACGACAATGATCAAGACTACCAAAATCTAACAGCCCTCATCCTCAACCACTCTCGGGATGATTCCGCCGCGGACTTTCCTCCTGAAATGTGGCGGACCCTCGAGATAATTCAGCTTCAGCTGTCTTGACGACGGAACTTCCACCTCTTTCCGGAGTTTGTTCATTCCCCAAAAGCCCACGCTCTGGCCTTCCCGCGCGACCACCCCGAGAGCCACCACCCTGTTTGTTCCTCCCAAAAAGTAACGAAGTTCCATACATACATACATATGCCAGTACAAGATTCTTCGTTTCTATACGTCAACGTCGACCGCGCTACCTGTGCCATGTGCCCCAGATACTTCCTTTTGACGTAATCGACACGTCGCCTGAGTTTCCCGTTTGTCGGACGTTTTGAAGTGCCTGTTCATAGCGCACTAACATGTCCTGCTTGTGTATCCCTCTACCTTGCTGAACTTAAAGGCGTTTTCCCGCCAAAAAAAAACCAAGCGGTTCAACCTCTGGTTGAACCTTGCGGTCCCGCAGAAATGCGGGAACTTCGTTGTAAGGAGAGGACGATTTGGTAGCCTCATTGGCTTGGAAAAGTTGCAGGCAACGGAAATATTGCCGATACAGGGAAAGCAATGGAGGAGAGACGGAAGAGGAGGAGTACGGACGTAAGAAAATCAAGGGCGGGTCGAGAGGAAGTGAGGTGGTGAAAATAATTGGTGAGCGTGGATGATTTTTTTTTTGTTGGAAAGCCCTTTTCAAGACGCGTATTTCCCCTCTTTATTTTCCGGAATCCGATGAGACATCGAGATTTTAGAGCCTTTCAAAGTCGGACCCATTTTCGTCCTAGAAGCCCAACTTCAACAGGTTCGCAACTCACCATTTTTTCAGCTATCGGGCCCGTTCAAGTTGCAAACGAAGCGTCTTTCGGCCCTCTTCAAAATGCGGGGTGTACCGTTCGAATCACTTGCAACGGCGAAAAATGGCAGCTGATTGAAAAACCCTCAAAATCGACCCCTCGACCGTCTCGATTTTTTGCTC
>JAJSRV010000038.1:1253270-1318966 GCA_021527715.1 Neoseiulus cucumeris | reverse complement strand
GAGTGACGGGGCGAGGGGAGCGAAAGTTGAAGGACTTAACGTAGCTGCAATGGTGAAAGTTACGGGTATCAATGAGGACGGGAAGGCTGGAGTCAGGAGAAGAGGATGTGGGAAGAAAGGAGGGGTGATGAGTGATGTCTGTCGCGAAGCGGAAGGCGCGGTCTCGTCAGAAGAAACTTGGGGACTCCGGTATCGAGAAGAAACAAAGGGGGAAACGAGGAAAGGGGAACCACACATTAGAGTATCTTGAAGGTGTCTGGATATTTTTCACGAACGAAAGACGGAAGAGTAGAAGTAATGTCATGTCGGCCTCCGAATGCTGTCACTGGGTGCGTCAAACAACTTTGAACAGAGGGCTGTGGTATAACACTGTATTGCTCGAGTTTTCGATCCGGTGAGACCTTCGCATCTGCCTGCTTTCTTTTCTCTTCTATGGCTTTCTACTTGTCGACGATTCTTTGGAATTCGGCGTGAGAGATCAGATTGGGGTAAGACCCGGCGGCCGACCCAGCGATCGAGAAGCGCGCTTCCTCTTCTCCTCGTTTCTACGTCGGAACTCGTTGCTCGTATCACATCACCTCTCGTTGTTTCTTCTATTTACATTCCGTCAACCCCCTCCTCCAACCCCGTCCATGCATTTCCGTTCCCCAAAGGTCTGTGCGGAACGGACCGGTGGAAAACCGGAAGTTTTTTTCCACAGTCACCTGTCGCCCGCAGTCCGTCTCTCCGCATTTCTGCGGAACCGCTTGGTTTTCGTTCATCATCTCTTCTCGACTATTAAGTCGGGAAGAACGTTTCGGTCTTGTACACCACATGGGGGACCAATTGACTTACGGTTCGAATGAAACGTTGGTTTGTCGGCCAATCTCAGCAATTGAGATTTGGCTGTACATATATGAGTCCAAGTTCTGTCAATAAAATTTCTACGTAGTAGTGCCAGAGGCACTACCGGGAGAAGGTGGCGCGAAAACGCAGCGGATAAGTGGTAGCAGGCGAGTACAATGCGGCAGAGAGAAAAAAAAATTGCAAATGATTTGACGGTAGGGACTGAATCATAACACTGAACGAATGTGGCCTCTTCGGTGTTGCACACGATGGCGACAACGTTCACGGATTCTTGTGTGGGTAGCGGAAGGAGACCGGTCAGGGACGTCTTGGGAATGTGCAGTGGCGGAATTCCTTCACCCGGTACTTTCCGGATGCGGCTTAACTAGCAGAAAAGAACAAGGGTGAGATTACAAGGTGGGTAGTACGGGGCCAAGGAACTGTAGAAAACAATAATTACTTTAGTAAAGAGCAATTCCGCACGATCCGAGGGTGGTGAACCGGGAGCAGCTGTTTTGACCATACAATGGCTCATCTCATAGCAACATCCCACATAGAGTTGATTAGACACGGTGGTCGCTAAGTCAACTAGGACCAGGAGTGTGATATCGGCCGTTCCATCCGACAGTACAACGGCGAGACGGGGCGACCGTACTAGCGAGTTCAGAAACCTTCCGATGACTTGTCTCGGTCTCGAACGAGCGCGACCGATTTTCCCTCCTTTATATCCTTGAAAGATCGGGGTCTAGAGGGGGCTAGAGGGGAAGGTGGGTGTCAAGAAATGTCAAGGAGATGAGAAATGATAGAGAAATGAGAAACATACCGATCGCATTGGGTCTTTTTTTTGAGATTCAGAAGGAGGGGTGGGTCGGAAAGTACGAAGAACGGGGGGAGGAAGTAGGAGATTGACAGTCTGAGGGATATTGGAGGATTGAGGAGATCGATCGGAGTAGATTGATACCATGCGGCTTCTTGTGCTGGCATTTCAACGTTGTTCAGTATTTTCAGTCCAATCTTGGATATGAGTTGGTCGATTTGTGCATGATATTCTTCTTCAAATTGACATTGAATGCACAATCATGGTCCAGTGATCGAGGCAGGCACGTGACCATCGTGTTGACACCAATAGATACGTTTATAACCTGCCCGATGATTCCCTACGATCCTCCATGATACAGGCGCCGTATTTGCATGTTAGGGATCTGAGGCGATACCAATCGCTCGGTCACTGGGTCCAACTTGGGCAAATGCACAGGTTTCTCCGGGTACGTGTATCCATTGCTCCAACCCAACGGTGGCATTTTCCCTGCCCGACACACTCGGAAACAGGTACTGCACAATTTGAATTCACCGGTATTCTCCCCCGGGAAATGCACTTCCAGAAAATTCACCATCGGGATCGCCACTGACTTCAAATCCCCCACGAACCATAACCGATCACAAACATTACAGGCATGACCGAACTCTTTCTTCACGAAATTATCCTGAAAATATTTTAGAGCTCGCTCCCATACCTGAGAGGGTTCATACCGTTGGATCGTTACTTTGACGTTACCGTCGATGTTTGTCCATCTCCCCGGTCCCTAATTGTTATCTCCGCCTCTGGTTTCGCTTTCCGGTCGCTGGTTATGCCCTCCCTCTGCTTCTGCCTTCATCTGTTCATCTTTCTTTGCTCGCCTCGAAGTTCTCATTCGTTTCGCGTTTCTCGTCGATCGCCCAATATTGCGTCGCTTTCCCGGCATCGCACGGAAAATGTACGCTTCGGAGAGTAACTCAACTTCCCTAGCATTTCCACTACTAGTCAGGTATCTTCTAGCGCTGAGTACACCTTCAAGAGTGAAACTTCGTTTTCGAAGTCGAATAATGATTCCTTCACCCCTCACGCGGTGGTCTAAAAATAACGAAGTGACCCTCCCTTCAGTCCCACGCCGCAACGTTACGGGAACGAGTGCGGTAGGTTGCATACTGCGTGGGAACTCTCCCCCGGGTACCCCGTGCCTCCTCCCCGAATTTCCCTTCTATCACTTTCGCCTCCTCGAAGATCTTTGCGCACATTCCTTCCTTCCGACCCCGGAAGTGAACTTCGAGACGCTTTCGCGCCAAAAATAGCACAGCTGCCAAGCAAAGCAACAGTCGGTGCACCCCGATTGGGTCCCAGCGTCCTGGTCAATTGGGCTCCGGCGTCAATTGAGCCAGCGCGCTGGCTACTGGTGCTGTTCGGCTACAAACCCAAGTGATCGGTCCGGTCTCGGCACGCATAGGTTAGCCGAACCTTACAACGACTCAATGGTTTCATAACCTTACAATGACTCAATCAGCAGCTTGCTCGCTTCGCTCTCCCAAAACCTAACCTCACCAATGCACCCACACGGTGCTCCACGGACGCGTTGGTTGACCGAACTGCTCGGGTTGCTCACCCCACCTTCTGTAGCCCACGTTTGCTTCGCCGGGGTCCAATCAGCAGCAGGCCCAGTTGGGACTGGAGCCCAGTCGGCACTGTCCTGGACCTGAGCACCAGTTATTACCCGACCGCCACACCGTCCTAGTCCTCGCTTTGCTCAATCGATTTTGAGCTCCGAACAGTAGCTGTGGAGGAAGGGATCAACGAAGCGTAACCGATGAAAGTAAACTGTGAACTGGACTTCATTTTGTATCGTACTTGCTTACATAGTGCATTAAAGTTCAGCTCATACTGTTTCTGTAACACTATTGCTATGACCATCACGAGATAACACTGTCGATGTCTCTGAGGACTTCCCAGGCATAATCAAGGGCCTGCATGTACCCAGGAACCATAACTCGCCAACTCAAGAAGTTACTCCCGTTCTCTTGGAGTATCATGGCTTGTCCAAACTTCAACTTAGCTGTTGCGTCTCCGTCGACGTTCAGGACGATGGATCCTCGTTCTCCAGGCATCGTCGTTGCCGCTGAGCACAGGTCACTTGGGAGACCACTGACAATGAGTCACGAAAGTCACAACACTGGGAGTCACGGGGAGTTCAGTCACTGCACCTATAGTTCGTCAATCAGTAGAGATCGTCGTGCTGATAACGGATGATAGCAATAGGTCATTGTTCCCTGTTTGTGCAGTTCCCGAAAGGTTAGACTTTGATGAGCAAATTCACTTGGAAGCACAATTTTGGAGTAGTCTCCTGAAGTCGCCTGTGGAGGAGAGTTATCACAGCAGAAAGAATGACACCGAGGTTACCGGACAGCAATTCAGTACTAGACAGACTGAACGAGTCTTATTTTATTCGTGATAGTTAGCTGTATATAGTACGCTATCATACGTTTCTCTCAAAGAAGGGCGGTAGTGCCGCTTGCCCCACTGGATAACCATTCGCAATGACAGGCGTCTATCTATGATAACAATGACACGAACTGTTTCTCCGTATGTTTACTTCCGAACGCTGGTGGTTATCGGATGGGTAGTAAAAATACATGGTAAGGTTCAAACTAGGCAAGTCGGACTGGGATATTTCAACACTTGCCCACAGCCAAGAGGGCCGCGAGTAGCTGGACGTGTCGAAATTATGAACCTTGTGGAGCTCCGAGTGATCTCAGTGCAATCCTCGGCCTGAGAATGGTAGAGTTCGGTTCTAAATTCTACGGACGGCCGGTGAGCAATGAACATCAAGTTCTCGATCCGTCTGGGATGAGGCAGACTCTGAAAGTCAACCCTGAAGTGCACATATATCATGGACAGTCAAAGTCCGTCGTAGTTTCTTCTCGCACGATCGGTTGTGGTCAGAAATTCGCATCGAAAATTATGGAACATCAGAGATGTCAGATGAGATAGTTCGACAACACCTGGCCTTTAAAATCCATTGCGGAATTGATTCGCTAGTGAGAATAACCTCGAACTTTTGAATCGCGCGCCTTTTGGCTGTCTTCTTTCCCGTCAGAGGACCGTGAGCCGCCATCTTGAATCGTACCTTAAGACTACAGCTTGGAAGTTTAGGCATTATTAATTTTTGAACCTCCATCAATCAATATGAATTGATGGATATTTGGTGAAATAGTGCCTGATTATTCCAGCCCATGACTTTGTTGGGCAAATATCATCGAAGTAATCGGTCTCCGATGAATCTATCAATGGATTGATGGAGGCTGAATAATGAATAATGCCTAAACTTCCAAGCTTTACTCATTACCTAGTCCCGTACACACTTTATAGAGATTGCATCGGGCGGCCTCTATGGAGGCGCTTATATCGAGAAGTTATATCGGTAACACATATAATTTATTATTGTGAAAGATCTCAACCTCGACAGTACCTAAGCTAAAACGGCTTTGAGAGAGACGGTTTTTTTTGGCGGCTCATCTGCGTTGGCATTTCAGTGTTCTCGGCGTAGGCTCGCTGACAATGAGTGGCAGGAGGGGCATTCTATCAAACTTCCTGATTTGATTTCGAAATCAAGAGGCGCACAGGTCGGGTATGACTTCACTTCTGAGCAGGAATGAGCGGTAATTGGGGTTTCAATTACCAATTACTGATTAATTACATACTTCTCAAATACTGATTTGTTATTGTGTCAATTACTTAGGTTTCGCCGGTAATTTGTGATTGGTAATTCATTACTTCGCAATGTAACTGACCCGAATATTCAATTACTTTCCAATTACGTTCCGATAATTCCGATATTCCGCTCTAGATCTTCTTCCCTTTGAGCCGACAACCTCGATTTCCCCCACTGCAGTCTCCAATAAGGGTACACGGCTCTCCATGCCTGCTGAAGAAGTGGGATCGCGTCCGCTGCGATCAAAACGGACAGCTTTCCGTCCGGCCGGAAGTAGCGCTTGCTGTGAAATTCCACAGGGAGTCACCGCTCGAACCTAATATGACGATCGAGTACATCGTCTCTTCGTTGTCCGTGTCTGACCTTCAATATAACTTGATCGAGCGTAAAATTTCATATTTGGGGCCGCCGTTAATTAAGAGAGACGCTGATCTTTTTCTTCCCGAATGCAAGGAAATGCGATTGCGACCATCCTTGCATGGGTTCGTGTTTTTCTCAGAAGCAATAATTGTAAAGTGATTGAAGAAGTAATTGAACTGCTCAGTAATTAATCA
Organism: Neoseiulus cucumeris; assembly: GCA_021527715.1. Classification (NCBI taxonomy): domain Eukaryota; kingdom Metazoa; phylum Arthropoda; class Arachnida; order Mesostigmata; family Phytoseiidae; genus Neoseiulus; species Neoseiulus cucumeris. The sequence goes on along the minus strand of JAJSRV010000038.1, from coordinate 1,313,067 downwards.
ATTTGTGTGAAAGTAGTTGGTAGTGGGAATTGAGCTCAATTTTTCGATGGGTAATTAGTAATTGGTAATTGCCCATTCCTACTCCTGAGTGCTTCGCTCGAGCCATCCACTGTTTCGGCTACTTGTTCGCAGGCACCCCTGAGCAGCTGAAACATGTGAAAAGGCACCTCTAGGCACCTGAAACTTTTGTTTAAGGCTTGCGAGAGAATCAATGAAGGATGAAAAACGCAACTCAGACTGTCGTCCGCCAGTGCTTTCCCGCAATTCAAGTTTTTCGCAAGCCCTTCGTCTGTTGCAAGGCGACTGAGCGTAGGAGGCGCTCCACTAGAACCTTCACTGAAATCTTGACTGGTTCTTCACTCTTAGTCGGGTGGCTAGTTATCTCTCAACGTAAACATAGGGATGGCGAGTACAGTGAAAATAATGCCGGCGTAATTTATGGACCTGCGGAAGCTGCAGCTGTTGCAGTTGGAATCATCTGATCCCGCGAGCGTAGCGAGCGTGCCGCAGCAGATGCCAGCAAGCAAGCGCACCGAAAGCCTGCTCAAGTCGCCACTCTGGCGTGTTGCCGAGTCCTCGCTCCAAGCCGCAACCCGCCTAGAGCAGAAATACCTCCCAATGGAAAGGGGGCGTTTCTCTTCATGTTTCTCTCTCTTCCTCTCTCGATGTCTCGGTCCCCTGGATTTGATCGCGGAAGATTCCAGATATTGAAACCGGGCCGCCGACCCAAAAAGTTTGCCGACCCCTGATCTGGATTACAGTACAGAAACCTCGCGATTCGCACCCCTTTTATTCTAGCCGTCGTGAATCTGCGCTGTTATGACCTCAAACGTGAAGCCGTTTTTACTCAATCGAGACTCGAATGCTGTGATATTTCTGGATTTGTGATTTCTGAAAGAGAATTACAAGGAGAGCTGCCTACATCAGACTCTGAATTCGGCCACGTTGCTGTGGACTTGGTAGTAAACCCGAGAGAGCGTAGGAAATAATTATCAACAAGATGAGGCCTGAGAATGAGAGGAAAATTTCCCTCAATTCTGCGAGTTCCATCGTCCGAAAGTCACTTGCATCGTCGAGCATCTTGTACCTGATATAGCCTTCTTTGAGAGCACCGATTGCCTCCGCTATTTTGGGTTTTATGCGGGTCGCGTTCGCCCTTGAATCATTTCTCAGGTATCCATTACTGCGCCAGAACTGTTTTTCGTGTTCATTCTTGAAATACAGGGCGGACTTCACGTGAGGATAGTGGAGTAAATGGTGTGCCAGAATCCTTTGAGTGAACTTCAAGTGTTTCAAAGGATCAAGTTGACCATAGAAACTATCAAAACAGGAGCATATGGCTTGGGTGGCTTGTGACCTAGGTACAGACTCGAAAGCAAGATCTCGGCCCCATTTGAGAAGCTGCATTTTCATAAGGACAGGTTCATCGCAGACTGTTCGATATTGAGCCAAAAAAGCGAACACCGTCCAATTCATCATGCTACTCGATGAATACGAGACAGCTGGACATCCTTTCTTCAAGCTTCGTTCGCTCACCGCTTGCCCTAAGTTCCTTCTCATCTCTAGCCTACCGACGAAGTTCTCACTATTAGCTCTCTGAAACCAAATCCTCCGAAAACCGCGGAACTCACACGATTGTACGGTACAGTTTGAAGGTTGAATTCTTTGCTCGTAAGGTGAAGATACCACCTCTCCTTTCAGTAAATTTATCGGATATTGCACGAGTAGAGATATCATGCCGCTGACGAGCAATATCAAAGTCTTCTGATCGACAGATTTGATCAGAGAGCGATGATCGTCTCCACTCAGAAGATGATAAGCGGTCCTCCAAGTTGAGAATGAGGGGCAGAGAATACGATGACGTCGAAACGAAAGAAGCATCGGCAGAGTAATGAGAGAGAGCAGCGTCAGAGGAACTTCGAGGGTCAGATACTTCGGCAAATTCGAGATGAGTCGGGTTTCCCACGGAAGGGGGACCGCCAAGCGCACAGCCAGGTAATCATGGGAGTGCACGAAAAATGTATTTTGCTGCAAAAGCAAAATTTATTCAAATCGAGAGAAACTTTACATGACTGTCTAGCGAACATCGAGGATTGCGCTTACTTAGTAGTGACAGTGATTCTCTTTGCGAGGACCATTAGCGAGATGACTCACCTTCGAGCAGCTCCTGAAGTAGATTTTCGCACATTTGCTATCAACGTTAGGGAATTCTGCGGAATCGAATTCGAAAGCGAAATGATTGCTGTAGTTCGACACGGCTTTCGAGCCAACAAACACGTTTCGAACGTCGTCCAGTCTGAATTCCCTCGCGGTCAGTTTCAGGACATGTCCGCCAATAATTTGGCCCGTTCTTCTGACGGTGATGGTTGAATGCAGTTTATCTTTGTTCTCCTTTCTGAGAATGATGAAGGTTCTCCGGAAGTAGTTGAAGTAGTTGTTAGTCGTGTTTCGAATAATGGCTCGTATAAACTCCAGAGGATCATCTAATTCGTCTTCTTTCGACCATTCTCTGATCTGGACGAGGACGCGCCGATCCACATTATAGAGCTGCAGACGATAATTCTTTTCAGAACTGCGGTATCCAGTGAAAGATCTCAAATCCCAGAACTTCTTCTTTCGCGAATTCGAAGACTCGAGATCGCGCTCCCAAGATATCAGGACTTCTCTATCTCTGGGTCCAGGGACAAACTCTTCCTTTGATAGGTATATTTGAGCGCGAGGCATTTTCCAAAGGTAGTCGAGACTGATCCCAGATTTCTAGTCAACGTGGAGAACGAACACAATTTTCAGAGGTTGCTCGATAGAAGCTTTGAGACATATTGTAGCACAAATCTTGCGTAACTCGGCTCTCGCACTGGAATGATTCCGCTGTGGTTCTTAGACCATTCCAATGCCACGACTCTCTGCTAACACGAGCGCCCACAACAATATCGCGTGGGTCAAGGCAGGAGCCATCCTTGGCTGACAGGTTTTCTCAACCGAGTGTTGGAAAGGGAGAAGCGCTCACTTGGCCGTACGTTCTTCCTTCTAACTTAGGACTTCGTTTTAGTGATCGCTTCCAGCGTATTTGAGAGAGGGTATGTGATGCGGATATGACGTGCGTTTGACGTTATTCTTTCTCTCTGCTCGCAATAATAATCTCTTTGCTACTGTTCACCAGCTATATTCACTTGTTTTCCTTCCGAAATTGTACTGCTGTCAATGCTTTTCGAATCCGATGACGCGCTGATTAGGACTGAGTGACAGAGCCAGGTGAGAGAGGCGGAGTGGAGGAGGCGCGCCGTGTTCAAAGCGAACTCGGAATGAGGCATTGAGTCGTACGCTGCATGGAACCCGAGTGTAGACTTGGACACCAAGAAGTTGTCCGACTGTTGCTTCGGAAGGTGAATAGTACTCGCTCGATGCTTTTGTTTTAACAGAAGACACGACAACGAGCTCAAGATCCCGGACTACTACTTGATCAAGAGATAAAATATGGGGGAAAAGAATAGAGTTTGATTTTGTGCGATTCTCGCTTCGTCCCCCTCGATATCCGGTACCTCAGACAATTCACGGCATCAAAAAAAAAATCCCGTGGTCTCGCCGTAAATGGGAAATGAATTGGGAAAAAACCGGCTAAGAACGTCCAGTTTTTTACCCTGTTTTTCAGATCCCTCAGGCGGATACCCTGCCCATTTAGTATTCTCAAAGATGCTGAGATTGTGTTTGACTCTATCGACGTTTTCTCATGTTATGTCAGTGTTTCAGCCCACGATTGATCTTCTATGAATCTATGAAGTCGAACATTGTTGAATCCCTTATTTAATTGCAGCCGCTCGGTCTGAGGCCATTATTGCTGACACCATCATCGGCTATCGGATTTGTTTGCTCCGGTGGACACCCAGCCGGTTTCACATTTTATCAGAACGTAGTCCTACGCACCTAACGATTCAATCGCTGAGGGAATCTCACCACCGGGTTTTTTTTTCAGTTATCTAGTTTTCTTGCTTTGCATTCATCCGTGTTCATACCACGCAAGTAGAGAGATGCCTTACCAGAGGTTTGAGCGACCACACGACTTCCTCCGACGTGCAGATCTACGCACGCGTCGCCGCATGGTCTCGTTCATCACTGGCTGAACTTCTTCTTGCAACGAAAGAATTCATGAGGAATTCGCTTGCGGACGGAAACTCTCCGAGAATGAATCCGACGAGGACTCCATCGGAAACGCTCCAATAACGATCCTCCCTCAATGATCTGGATTCGTTTCTCCGTTGTTCTTCTCAATCATTATGATTGGAAACGATGACCTCGTACGAGGGTGTGTATATGACGCTGTTGATATCTTGATTCGCGATCCCCGTGTCTGAATCGATTGAGTCCTCTGCCTGATTGTGCTCTCTCCCTCGTGAGCAGCGACGAGCGATCGACTCAAACCTCGAGAAAGTTTTCTTGCAACGTCGGGATCTCCGATCGAGGCAATCCAGAAACAATGAACGGCAGAAACGCAAATTAGACGGGCAGACCTCCGTTCGTTTCTGGGCTCATCGAGCTTCAACTGCCACCGGGTGGGGAAGGAATTCCGATGGAACTCAAGGTGGGTCGGAAAGCGTCTTATCGAATAGATTGACTTGAGATACGCAGCTCCCGCCATCACAATTTGCTGGCAATGCTCATCAGCTAGACTGCAACGTGACCATTCATTAGTTGAAAAACTGTAACCATTCCATCTCAATTCCAATAAGCTTTTTTTTTATCATCTCTTCTCTAATAAAAAGTTGGGAAGAATGTTTCGTTATTGTTCACCACATGGGGGACCGATTCACTCACGGTTCGAATGAAAGGTTGTTCTGTAGGCCAATCTCAGCAATTGAGATTTGGCTGTACATACATATATGAGTCCAAGTTCTGTCAATGAAAAGAGCACAGCTGCTACTTCGCTCGCCCAAAACGTAACCTCACCACCCACTCGGTGCTCCACGGACGCGTTGGTTGACCGAACTGCTCGGGTTGCTCAACCCACCTTCTGTAGCCCACTTCAGCTTCGCCGGGGTCCAATCAGCACTGACTGTCCAGTCGGCACTGACCTGGACCTGAGCACCGGTTGTATGGGGTATGGGTATGGGTATTTATTGATCTAGATCAGAGTTTTTTTGTAAATTCACATCAAACTCTTCTCAGCCTTTCATGTCAGGTGCTTTCGCAGATCAGGCGGACTCCTTTCTCCCAGTTTTCTAGGATTCTTTTCGAGGAGTTCACGAGAGATGGGTTCTGTATCTCCTCCAGGAGTCCAAGTCTTTCGAGGAGATCATCTTCCGTGAAGTGGGCGTCGTTGCACTCGAAGATGACGTGTTTTACATTTTCTTCGTACACGCCGCACCTTTCGCAGGTCCTGCTCTCCTGCCTGCTGGAATACATTGAGTGGGCTCTGGTTGGCAGCATGCCTGCTCTGGCCAGAGCTAGTAGAGCGTCCCCTCTCCGATTTTCGTAGAGGTGGGTCCGTACACCGAGAGATAGTTTCCCTTTCCGGTATAGTTCCAAACTGGGTTTGAAGAGCATGTCATCTCTCCATCCCTGCTCAAGGATTTCGCGAATTCTCTTTTTGATTTGAGAATTGTAAGCGTTGAGAGCTGGCCTCCCCTGCGCCGAGAATACCACTTCGATTTGATCGCAGCCGTATTTTTCATTCAGCGCCTGGGTTCGGGTCACGAGCTCTTATTGTATTCCAATGATTTTCAGCAGATTTAAGATGGCTTTCGGCCATCTTTCATCGGGCATCGACTGGATTCTCTTCATATATCTGAGTTTGCTTTGGGCTTCTCTCGCGTCGAAGGAGGACCACCCTAGCTCGCCCTGTATGAATTCTCCGGCTACCTTGTATCCTGGTATGCCGAGTGCCCATCTGCCTGCATCTCTCTGGGTTTTCTCAAGAAGGTTTCGCAGTTTTTTTGACATGACTGTCACCGCGTTGCAGTAAGTTAGTTGCGGGACAGCTGTCGCCTTCCACTGGGCTTTAGAGATTTCAAATCTATTATAGCCCCATGCCGATGTGGCGTGCATCTTCTGCAGCGCCATCGTCGCTTGCCGACTCCATAACTCCTCTTGTCTAGCGAGGTAGTTTCTATGGTCGGATATGGTCAAACCCAGATATTTGTATTCATGGTCCATTGGCAGTGGTCTACCCTGTATTTTCAGGTTCAGACACTCCCCCGTGTTGTGCGGTGAGTATATTACTATTGCACTTTTCGAGGGGTTGAACACGAGATCCTTCTCTACTCCGAAGTTCGAAGTGATTTCGAGGAGTTTCTCCATTTCTTTTTCATTTTTTGCCAGTAAGACTAGGTCATCAGCGAAGAGCAAGGCGGGGATCTTGAATGAGGTATTCTCTCTCAAATTCCACTGCCATTTGCTTGTTCGCACTGTGAATCCAGCTCCACTCTGTAGGAGTCTGTGTTCCAGACCTGATATGTAAAGCATGAATAAGATACTGGATAAGGGACAACCCTGTTTCAGACCAGTATCTGTGGACATCCATGCTGATGAGGCATCGCCACTCACAAGTTTTACCTTGTTGTATGAGTAGAGCGATTTCAGGACGTCCACCCATGATTGGCTAATTCCCAAGTCGATTAGGGTTTGCCACAGTGTCGTCCTGCATATTCGGTCGTAGGCTTTCGATGCGTCGAGGAAGGCACAGACTAGCCCTGATTTTTTTTTCCTCGAGATCTCGATAGCGGAAGTGAGGATAAATATATTATCGTCTCCTCTACGCTGTCGTCGAAACCCATTCTGCATCTCACCTACTATTTTCCGACTCTCCATCCAGTCCTGAATTCTGTCGGCCATAATCCGAGCGAAAACGCGGTACAGGATGGAGGAGACGGAGATCGGGCGATTGTTACCCGACCGCCACACCGTCCTAGTCCTCGCTATTTAGTCATCCCATAGCATCTCATACCATACGAGAAAATTAGTTTGGAAGTTCGGCGATGGCTTCTCGACCTTCGTGGGCGAAAATCTGCCGCAAAGTGGACTGTCGCGGCGGAGTGCGACCGGGAACCCGAGTCATCTATGAAGCTATTCTCATTCCTAGAATGAAGTCACGGTGCAGGCTCATGCCATCGCTCCGAGTGTTATTTTCTGTACAAATGAACAAGTGACTTCAAACAGGAAGTATCCATAGAGCTCCAAACACAGGGACACAATGCCAAAACTTCCCTCAAAAATGCTGATTACCCACTTTAGCCTTCGAGAACCCTCCTTGACATCGGACTCACACTCATTGTCGGAGAGGTCCACCACACGAAAACCATACCTCGGCCGACACTGTGTCGAATTTAAATTTTTCCCGACCAGACCTCATGTATGTCCCGAGGACTGTCCCCGGACCAACTCCCTATTAATCCCAAAATCTGACCTTTGTTGGAAAACTAGGGGCCTGGAATGTCAATTTACCACTTTGCTCAATCGATTTCGAGCACCGAAGAGTAGCTGCGGAGGAAGGGATCAACGAAGCGTAACCGATGAAAGTAAACTGTGAAATGAACTTTATTTTGTATCATACTTACTTATATAGTTTATTAAAGGTCAGCTCCTCCTGTCTCCGTAACACTAACGCCATGACCATCACGGAGTAACACTGTGAATAATTTCACTCTCGGACATGCTTACAATTATCCTTTTCTTTCCTAAACAATGAGTGGTGAAACACTGTGGGCAATCGCCGAAGGTCTTTAAAGATATAAGTTCGTTAATCAGAGTGAACTACCCCTCATCATGTCAAACAATCTTCTCATTAATTAGCGGGCTGCTTTTCGCGGATGATCTCTTCATAATCGGACAGTCCCTGAGAGACCTGGAGAAACTTCTACAGGTGGTCTTGGAATTCGGAGATGAAATGAATCGCCAGTTCAATCTCAAGAAAATTGCGATGGCTGAATTCGCAGAGTGCACAGACCAATAGAGAGCGCTCAGCATGCAGAAGCATGCAGAGAAAAGTAAGGCCAGTAAGCTTTGGAAGAGACTCGAACACCTCCAGCGTGAATCTTGGAGGTGGTCACTAAGACAACCGAACTCTGATACTGCAGGATTTATAGAAGGAGAGTTGGGGTGATTGACTTTTAAGGCAAGAGAAACAAAGCGCAAGCTTACGTATGTGTCGAGAATAAGCGATAGGAGCCAGCTCACAAGTGAACATTTTTTTTGAATAATCGAAAGGTTAATGAATAATCGAAACCTATAAGTTTGAGGGTACCTTTCGATTACTATTCTTTCTGAAACTTCGCAACTCAAGTAGCACAATGATTCCAGGCGATCCGGCACGCACCTACTTTTTGGGCTGAAAAAAAAGTTTCAAAATCGGAAAATAGCCCATTTTGGCCTGGAATCCGACGATGATCAGGATGGCAAAGGTGCCGACCAAGCTCCAGAAAAGGGGATTGGAATCAAAGAAATATTTCATGGATCTGAGAGAAACCCTGCGTAAGACGACTTGGATGACGCTAGGAGTCTACAAGGAATATGTAAGCGAAACAATCGGAGCCAAAGTGTCTGACTTAATGGAATGTCGGAGAAGAGCACTCTCGAACATTAGCGGAATATTAAGAACGTCTGAAGGGTCGGCCATCGACTCCCAAGAGATTGGAGGCAGGGCCATCGATCCCCCGGGGTCGATATCGACCACTTCAAGAGCCACGGGTCTAGGCCAGGGGTCGGCAAACTTTGTGTCCCGGGCCGATCTAGGATTCTAGGGCCCCGGGGCCTCATGATCAGAGACGCCATATGACCGGCCATTTTTTTTACGAAAACCGGACATGGTTCGGACAGGACATCAGTGCTGAAACCGAACATCAAACCGGACATTTCCAGATCCACCCATATATGAGATCGGGAGAGGCTCCAGCCTTGATATTTGTTTCTTATTTCATGCACTATTGATGAATCTAAGGTACTGGGATAAAAAAAACGGACTCAATTTTATTTCTTCTTCAATTATTTTCAACATATGAATATTTGAACACCTGGTAATTCAATCGAGATCTTTTCCAAGACCCAGTTCGTCGGCTATCTGTCTCGATCCGCCTATGTGCAGTTAGCGGGCTTCGACACGCTTTCTCGACACGAGTGGGGGATTCTCCTGCGCTTGCGAATTCTTGCGTAAATGCACCTTAGAGTTCTCGTCAAGCATCCTTATTGTGGCGATCGATCTCACTCTTCGTCGTCGTACAGAAGGCATGAATTGAATTGGATGGAGAGGAATCTCTTGATATTCAGCTCGGAAAGATTATGTCGTCGATCTGAGATTATATTCTTGAGCAGTGAAAATGAGCGCTCGACCTCGGCGTTACAAAATACGGCATGCTCTAAAATCGCCCGGTCTTCAGCCGGCAGCTCATATAATCGATGAAAGTCTGGATTGTTGGAGAGAATTCCATTGAACCTGAGAAGGTAATCCCCCTCGAGACTCGACCTCAAGGTCTCAACGATGGACAATTGTTCATCCATTGAGATAATCCGAGATTCCAGGGTTTTGATCAGTTCAGGTAGCTGCTTGAATACCTGAATCGCTCTGAATTGCACCTCCAATTTCGGGTCTTGAATGAGTTCCTTGAGTGCAGCAATATCGGACGCTGTTCCTGTCAAGCGTGAAACAAAAGACTTGAGCCCTTCGAAATTGTCGAAGTGATGGAACGCTGCGGTGAGGAAAGTTCCCCAGCGCGTTTTAACGGGCTTGGGGGGAAGAGGTTCATCGCCAACCATCGCCCGATGAAGTTCAAGTCTGCTCTTCGAGTTGCTCATTGTCATTACACTCTTCATATTGGACACGAATTCGTTGACTTTGTTCATTCTTTCTCTGACGGTCTCGCACACAAGATGAATAGCGTGCGCTAAACATGTGATGTGAAGAATATTCGGATAGAACACCCTAAGATCTCTCCCAGCAGCAATGCTGGCCGGGCATTGATCCGTGACGAGAAGTTTGAATTGAGATGTGTCCAAGGAGATCGACATTGCTATCCTGTTGACGATGCTCGACAATGTCACTGCGTTGGCGGAGTCCACGAATATATTATCGTACAGCTGTGGGAGCTCCGGCTTCCCCGTGAGTGGAAGGACAATCGTGTTGACGACTTTCCTCTTCTTGACGTCTTGAGTTTCGTCAATATAGATTGCGTAAGGAGCCGATCCCAGCCTTTCCGCTATTTTTTTGGCAACAACATCGTAGCCAAAGGCAATGTACTTCTCAGGACTGTTGGCACACTCAATGTGCTGGCTGTTGTGCCTCAGGAAGAATTTTTTCCAGCGCGGGTGTCGGAGCTTCTCGAGCGGAATATTGTCCGAAACGAAGAGAACGAAAACCTTGTAGTTGAAAGAATTCACTACTTCAGCTTTGGAGAGTGCCGAAACGATTCCCGATTGACTCGATGAACACTTCTCTGCTTCCCGGTGTTTTGGAGTCTTCAGGTGCTCCCTCAGGCGTGCAGAGCCGCGACGATCCACAATCTTCAGGTTGGCGGAGCATTTTGTGCAGATGACTTTGTCTCCGTCCAATGTGAAGCATCGATTCTCCTTCTTCGTCAGCCATCCTCCGACCAATTCCTTCAATTTGTGATCCATTTCCTTGAGTTCAAAGGATAGATATTTCAGAACCGTTAGATCTCTGGATCCTATTCCCTTGGATTTGAGATGTATGGTATGACCAAAGAAGAGTACGGGAATGAGTCGATATAGCCTCGCAAGGAGAGGAACAATGTCAAAACTTACGTTGCTTTTTCCTTAGGGACCAGCAAACAATGAGGAAGTTGCGCTTCCGTTTGTGCAGTTTGAAATTTCATTTCTCTGTAAACGCTCTCTTGACCCTCTCCCTACTCCCCAACGGTTCACACTCATCGGTTCTTATGAACTTTATCCTGCAATTCCACGTTGCTCGGATGATGAAAAAATGTCACTCAAATATGGGAAAAACTATATTCTAGGTTTCTCACGCGTGATATATGCCTTTGCGTGGAAAATTCGCCGTTTGAGTTCGCCAAGAGAGGGCGCTCGCTACACTCGCGCTCGATGTCGCACGGTGGTTAGCGCAAACAGCTTTCTCAGAGCCGCTTGCCGCCGAAACAGCGGACTGCTGAGGCGGTGATCAACCATCTGTGAGCACGATGCGCTCCCACACCGTTAATGCTCTCTAGAGCCGGACATTTCCTCCGGGAAGGGCTTGAAATCGAACCAGAGTTTCTTCAATTTTTCAAAATTAGGTATATAGATCTCCCGAAATCTCGAGAACCGAACAGTTTCTCCCGAAAACCGGACAAATCGGACGGACAAGGACATGTCCGGTCATATGGCGTCTCTACTCATGATCGATCAGATTATACTTTTTGGAGTCCACGGAGGTCATTTGGGGCCGGTCTGACCATACTTATCGGTGGTTAGCATGGGAGATATGAAAAACACGAATACTTAGTATGAGGTCCGAGCAGTTAGCATGGGTGATATCCCAACCTATAAATCCGAATGTGTGCTTGATGCGATTTTCGAGGTATACTCGGCGATTTGACAATTCCTTGGTTGGCTGCCGGTAGACGGATCGTAGTACTTCCACGAGGAAGATAATGGGGGATGTCTCACTGGCATCGAAGTAGAATCTCACCAGCGGAAAAAATTCTGACTTATTTAGTCCAGCTCCCCAATTTTTTTCCCATTGAAGAGTTCAATCGAGGCCGAGTCACCGCTGACGTTTAGCATACAGCTAGCTTCTGTTGATCTCCTTTCGGAGTTGCACACTGCTTCCTCGAAGTCTGCGCCACAGGGTTTTACCCTTTCAGGCAGGGAGGAATTAGACAGCCACAGCGGACCGAACGACCAAGTATCGCGCGCCTTAAAACACAGGGGTGTTCCACGACTTAAGAGGTCCGCTGGGTTGTCTTTGGTCGATAAGTACAGTCATTCCTCAGGCAGCGATCTTCTCTGGATCTCAACTATACGATTCGAAACGAATGGTTTCCATTTCAAAGGGTCGTCCTTTACCCAAGACTAAACAGCCGAATTATCGGTCCAGAAATAGGTTTTAAAATAGGGCTTTCTTCAGGAAAGAAATCGAGGCCAATTGTGAGGTGTCGGGGCCGAGACGAGTATATAAATAAACGTAGCAGTTTCAAGTTGATTGGAAGTGACTTGACGCGGTCTTCTAAAACGACATTCACCTCTGTTTCGATCGCGCCGATCACGACGTCTTCGGCATCTTTGTCGTGCAGCTGGTTCGCTATGAGCCTTGATAAAGCGTCTGCTTGCCCGAACTCCGTCGTCTTTCGATACTCCAGCCTGAAGTCATACCCAAGTAACATCGTTGCCCATCGTTGCTGCCTGTTCGCCGTATAGGCCGGTATTCCATGTTTACTTCCAAAGATCGCCAACAGGGGTCGATGGTCCGTCAGCAACAGAAACTTCCGTCCCAGAATATACTTGTGAAACTTCTTGACAGCGAAAATCAACGCCAACGCTTCCTTTTCAATTTGCGAGTAGTTTCTCTCAGCTTTCGTAAGCGATCTGCATGCGTGAAAAATTGCTTTTTCTTTGCCGTCGGGTAACCGATGTGAAATACAGGCGCCGATACCGTAAGCACTGGCATCGGCCGCAACGATCAGCTCCTTCGACGGATCATAGTGCGTTAGCAGCAGATCTGACTGGAGCATCTTCTTGATCGACTCGAACCCCTCCTGACAACACTTCGACCATTCGAATCTTGCGTCTTTTTTCAGGAGTTCGTCCATCGGCGCCCTGTGTTTTCTCATCTCTGGCAGATACGCGCTGTAGTACGCGTAACATCGTTGCCCATCGTTGCAGCCTGCTCGCCGTATAAGGTGGAGGTCGACGGACAGGAGTGGATTCGCCATGCGAACCAGTTAAAGACCCGATCGGCGCGGGACTGCCGCTCCGACCGCGGAAGGTTGGAGACTGCGGCTGCGGAAGAGGTTTCGACGTCTCCTGAAGTCGTCGACTGCGATCCGGTCCTCTACATGTTCGACTCCGGTAAAGGTTCCGATGAGCTGGATCAGGATCTCGAAAGCCTGCCTCTTGCACCACCACCTTCGCAGCGGAGGGGTGCTCGCAGCATCGCACCAACTCGGTGTTCGGCCCGCGTGAACAAGGGGGTTCGACCCAGGCGTCTCGGATTCGACGAGTGACGGTAAGTTGCCTGCCGGCCGGCCAACTTGGGGAGGTGTCGGGGCCGAGACGAGTATATAAATAAACGTTCAGATATTTCTGATGATGATTCTACGACAACGACGTGTAGTTATTTGTCGGTCACTTCATGAGGGAATTCAGAGATCAAGCGTCCTGTCCTTTTGTGGATGATGAGGGCATCTTGAGGTGCAGGTCAAGGCTCGAGCGATCCTCGGAGCTGTCTTATGACGAGGAGTATCCGATTCTACTGGTAGGGCGAAATTATTTGACCGGCCTACTGGTGTACTGGGTCCATGCGACCACTTGTTTCCATGCCTCTGGCGTGACCACGAATTTTCACCACTTGAGGGCTTGGTACTTGGTTGTGCATGCTTGAAGAACGGTCAATAAGATAACGAGTAAATGTAAGGTATGCTCGAGGTACCTCGCGAAACCAGCCTCTGAGGAGACGCCGCCACTGCCGGCATTCAGAATTTGAGAATCGAAATCTTTCCACTTCACTGGCGTGACTTTGCGGAGCCGGAATTTCGTAAAGCAGACTCGGGAGTACTCTCTGAAGCCTAAATAGCGCTGTTTGTTTGTTTGTGCTACCAGAGCGGTACATTTGGAACTTGTCCCGGACTTGACAGTCTTTGAATTTCTCTCACTTAGTTCTTAGGAAATCCATCAGTCCCTTCCCAGCGGTATCACGAATCTTATCCGACAACGCGCAAACCTGTAGGCGCTCGGCAAAGGAATTGGCGTTGATATACAGTGGAGGACATTGAGATAAGGTCACCCAGTTTTTTTGAAATTTTCACACGAAAAAACGTCTGGAGCGTCTCCCGCGTCCTCCCAAGGAATAGTTGAGGCATGAAATTATTCACCCGCTGTTCTCAACTCGATTGTGCACGATTAGAATTGATTTTCGAAGGAAATTGAGATTTCAGCATGGACATTGAAATAAGGCCACTCCCGAATTTCGCGGTGGAGCGTCGCCCTATTGGTCCGAATGGGAACGACAACGAAGATTTTTCAATCGGACGCTTCGTTATCCCTAAAGTGCGCCGTTCTTCGTTCCATCGCTCGAGTTCAATCGTTCTTGTGATCATGGGAAGGAAGAAGGCTCTCAGTGACATCGAGAAAGCCTCAATCCTCAGCCATCAACAAAATGGCGTTTCGATGAACGAGATCGCTCGAAGGTTGAACCGCTCCAGGTGCGCCATCCAGAATTTTCTCAAAAATCCCGAGACCTATGGCAAGAATTCCAATAGAAAAGGCAATCGGAAGTTGTCAGTTAGAGATCGAAGGCGACTCTTCAGTCGAGCATCGAAATCTGGGGTTAGTTCGAGAGAGCTGAGGGATGATCTTGATCTTCCGGTCTCATCCCGGCATGTGCGGAGGCTTCTCAGGGGCGAGAAACACTTTACGTGGCGGAAGATGAAGAGAACCCCGAAGTTGATCGAGCGTCATATGAAGGACCGAATCAATTATGCGACTTCGGGCCTGGAAATGGGTAAAAAGTGGCGAACGGTGATCTTTTCCGACGAAAAGAAGTTCAATCTCGACGGCCCCGACGGATTCCATCACTACTGGAGAGATCTAAGACGGGAACCGCGACGAATTTTGAGCCGCAACTTCGGCGGCGGATCGGTCATGATCTGGGCTGCGATCTCGTTCAACGGCAAGTCAGATATCGCCTTCCTTTGTGGGCGGCAGAAGTCTGAAGATTATCTATCGACCCTAGAGAGCTTCCTCGTACCCTTCGGAGATCGCTGTCATGGGGGAGAATTCATCTTCATGCAGGATAATGCTTCAATCCACAAGTCGGCCTTGACAAATCGGTGGTTTGAGAGCAAGCGAATGCTATTATTGGACCACCCCGCCCTGATCCCGGACTTGAATCCGATAGAGAACTGTTGGGGTATACTTGCAAGTTGATCAGTTTACGCCAATGGGAAACAAAATAATTCGATTTCGGAACTGAAGGAGTCGATATGATATGATATGATATGAATGATATGAAACAATGGTTTATTGACGGTGCAGCGATTCTTGTGGAAAGCTTATGCACTCGTATAATATTACGAGAAGCTTATGCACTCGTATAATATTACGATAGAAGAGTGTTGGCGACAAATAGAGCTTCCCACCATTCAAGCCCTCATAAATTCGATGCCTGCGCGTCTTAGGGATGTCTTGTTAGGCCAAGGGAGGATTACTAAATATTGAACAATACAAATATTCAACGATCTGCCGCGCAATCCTGAGTTCTCACTCAGAATCCATGGCCGGCCTTATCTCAATGTCCAGGCCAAGAATGAGTTTTTCGGGAGTAACTTCCTGGAACCGACTTCTTTCTCTCTCCAATTTTTCTCATGGTCGAGACATTGTGGAAGACATATTCCGGCATAGTCTCTGGGCTCCAGTTATTAAAACCGTCAAGAAATCGCCGAAAATATGGGAGGCCTTATTCCAATGTCCACCACTGTATGACAGTCAATCAAAGAAATATTCAATGGATCTAAGAGAAACCCTGCGTAAGGCGACTTTTTCACTGTGAACGCCATCATTCGTTTATTGCGATGGGAAGATTTGTAAATATATACAAGGCAAAGAGGGAGATCATTTACAGGAGTTGATGAGAGAGCAAACGCGCCACGGATAAAAGTGTTGGATGCGTGATGAATGCGCTACCGCTGTGGACTTCAGGCCAAAGCCACGATGTGTGCGTGAGTGCTCGAGATAAAATAGTTCATCAAACAGGGTTTCGTTCCTGGTGGCGAAGATCGAGTCCCGTCATCCTTGCAGACATTGAAGGAAGGTTGAAGAAGGCAACGGGAGTATCAAAGCGAAGCTCAACGCGACGGAGCACTTTTTTCTGTACTCGCTCAAGGCGATCGAGATCGCATTTGAATCTAGGGAACCATACGGAACAGTAATAGATAAGATCTTCCACTAGATTCCCGTCGTTTGAAAGAGGGTGATATCTGCCTCCTCAAAGACACTTCCGCCAATCGCGCCTACTGGCCGCTCTGCCGCGTGGTCGGTTTCCCGGAGGGGGTGGGGTCAGATCGAGCGCGATCGTGCATTGTTCTGACCGGTCGAGGACAAATGTTGACCAGACCTATCAAGCTTATCTACCCGCTAGAATCAACTGTCGCCCTACAGTAAATCAACTACACAACAACATTACACTCACACCCATTCATTCGTGCCTCTTCCAACGGATTGCATCTGAATTCTCGACACCTCTCAGTTGGTCGAGTTGACGGGAATTCGGCGGGGACTGTCGCGAACTGCAACAGTGTCGCGTTTTTTCCTCTTTCTGGCGAGGTTGTGGGATGACTTAGACTCACTCCAAGATAACCGGGTGCGTGTCGCATGGGTTGAATTAAAATTCACGACAGAGACAACTCGATGGAATGCTCTGATGTGTAACCGGCCGCGGCCTGCGCTCCTGGACTTCTAGCTTTTTTTCCGTTACACAGAAATTGAGAGCGAATATAGGAAACATTGTGGGTTTGGTTTCAAAGTTTTTATATTATGTCAAGGAACATGAATATCCTACGCGTTCCGGGGAAACCTATACGTCATCGCCGAAATAGGAACAATCCGTCGCGGACCGGGAATGACTTCTCCACAGAATTAACCTCGCAATTCGCACTCATTCTATTCTGGCCGTCGTGCGCTCTCATGACCTCAAACGCGAAGCCGTTTTTACTCAATCGAGACTCGAATGCTGTGGGATTTCTGGGTTTGTGATTTCTGAAGAAAATTACAAGGAGCTGTCAACATCAAGTGAAGGTATATAAGGCAGCGATGCCTGGAGAATAAACACTTAGAGACAACGAGGTCCACTGTCAGGGACACCGAGTCTTTACTCATCAGATTGAATGCAGCCAGGTTGCTGTGGACTTAGTAATGAACTTGAGAGAGCTTGAGAAATAATTATCAACAGCATTAGGCCTGAGAATGAGAGGAAAATTTCCCCCAATTCTGCGAGTTCCATCGTCCGAAAGTCACTTGCATCGTCGAGCATCTTGTACCTGATATAGCTTTTTTTTATAGTACCGATTACCTTCGCTATTTTGAGTTTTATGCGGGTCGCGTTCGCCGTTACATCATCATCCTGGTACCCATTACTGCGCCAGAACCGTCTCTCTAGGTCATTCTCGTAATACAAAGCGGACTTCACGTGAGGATAGTGGAGTAAATGGTGTGCCAGAATCCTTTGAGTGAACTTCAAGTGTTTCAAGGGATCAAGTTGTCCATGGAAACTATCAAAGTGGGAGCATATGGCTTGGGTCGTTTGTGACCTAGGTACAGACTCGAAAGCAAGTTCTCGCTTCCATTTGACGAGCTGCATCTTTACAAGTACAGGCTCATCGCAGACTGTTCGATACTGAGCCAAAAAAGCGAACACCGTCCAATTCATCATGCCACTCGATGAATACGAAACAGCTGGACATCCTTTCTTCAGGCTTCGTTTGCTCACCGCATGCTCTAAGTTCCTTGTGGTCTCTAGCCTACCGACAAAATTCTCATCATGAGCTTTCCTGAACCAAATCTTCCGTAAACCGCGGAACTCACACGATTGTACGGTACAGTTTGAAGGTTGAATTCTTTGCTCGTAAGGTGAGGAGACCACCTCTCCTTTCAGTAAATTTATCGGATATTGCACGAGTAGAGATATCACGCCGCTCAGGAGCAATATCAAAGTCTTCTGATCGACAGATTTAATCAGGGAGCGATGATCGTCTCCACTCAGAAGATGATAAGCGGTCCTCCAAGTTGAGACTGTTGGGAAGAGAATACGGTGACGTCGAAACGAAAGAAGCATGGGCAGAGCAATGAGAGAGAGCAGCGTCAGAGGGACTTCGAGGGTCATGTACTTCGGCAGATTCGAGATGAGTCGGGTTTGCCACGGAAGGGGGACCGCCAAGCGCACAGCCACATAATCATATGAGTGCAGGAAAAGTGTGTGCCCCTGCAAAAGCAAAATTCATTGAAATCGAGAGAAACTTTACATGACTGTTAACCGAACATCGAGGATAGCCCTTATTTCGTAATAATCCTCTTTGCGAGGACCAGTAGCGAGATGACTCACCTTCCAGCAGCTCCTGAAGTAGATTCTCGCCCATTCACCATCGACGCCATCGAATCTTACGGAATCGAATCTGAAAGCGAAACGATCGCTGTGGTTCGACACGGTTTTTGGGCCAACAAACACGTTTCGAACGTCGTCCAGTCTGAATTCCCTCGCCGTCAGTTTCAGAACTTGTCCGCCAACAATTTTGCCCGATCTGCCGACAGTCATGGTTGAATGCAGTTTATCTTTGTTCTCCTTCCTGAGAATTATGAAGGTTCTCCGGAAGTAGTTGAAGTAGTTGTTAGTAAAGTTGCGAATGACGGTGTGAACCAACTCCAGGGGATCATCTGATTCGTCTTCTTCTGGCCATTCTCTGATCTGGACTAGAACGCGCCGATCCACATTATAGAGCTGCAGACGATAATTCCTTTCACGGCTGCGGTATCCAGTGAAAGATCTCAAATCCCAGAACTCCTTCTTACGCGAATTCGAAGATTCGAGATCGCGCTCCCAAGAAATCACGATTTCTCTATCTCTGGGTCCAGGGACAAACTCTTCCTTTGACAGGTATATTTGAGCGCGAGGCATCTTCCAAAGGTAGTCGAGACTGATCCCAGAGTTCCAGTCAACGTGTAGAACGAACACAATTGTCAAATGTTGCTCGATAGAAGCTTCGAGATGGATCTTAGCACAAATCTTGCGTAACTCGGCGCTCGCACTGGAAATATTCCGCTGTGGTCCCAAGATCATTCCTTCGCCATGACTCTCTGCTGACACGAGGGCCCACAACAATATCGCGTGGGTCAAGGCAGGAGCCATCCTTGGCTGACAGGTTTTCTCAACCGAGTGTTGGAAAGGGAGAAGCGCTCACTTGGCCGTACGTTCTTCCTTCTAACTTAGGACTTCGTTTTAGTGATCGCTTCCAGCGTATTTGAGAGAGGGTATGTGATGCGGATATGACGTGCGTGTGACGTCATTCTTTCTCTCTGCTCGCAATAATAATCTCATTGCTACTGTTCACCAGCTATATTCACTTGTTTTCCTTCCGAAATTGTACTGCTGTCAATGCTTTTCGAATCCGATGACGCGCTGATTAGGACTGAGTGACAGAGCCAGGTGAGAGAGGCGGAGTGGAGGAGGTGCGCCGTGTTCAAAGCGAACTCGGAATGAGGCATTGAGTCATACGCTGCATGGAACCCGAGTGTAGACTTGGACACCAAGAAGTTGTCCGACTGTTGCTTCGGAGGGTGAATAGTACTCGCTCCATGCTTTTGTATCACCAGAAGACAATGCAACGCGCTCGAGATCCCGGACTACTACTTGAGTGAGATAAAATATCGGAAAAAAAAAATAAAGTTTGATTTTTTGCGATTCTCGCTACGTCCCCCTCTATATCCGGCACCTCAGACAATTCACGCCCTGAAATTTCTCAGATCTCTCAGCCCATTTGGTATTGTCAAAGATGCTGAGATTGTGTTTGACTCTATCGAAATTTTCTCATGTTATGTCAGTGTTTCAGCCCACGATTGATCAGTAGGTCTTCGCGGATATGAAGTCGAACGTTGTTGAATCCCTTATGTCACTGCAGCCGCTCGATCTGAAACCACCGTTGCTTACATCATCATCGGCCATCGGATTTGTTTGCTCCGGTGGACACTCAGCCGGTTCCAAATTTTATCAGAACTTAGTCCTACGCAGCCAACGATTCAGTCGCTGACTTAATCTCACCACCGGGTGTTTTTTTCAGTTATATAGTTTTCGTGCTTTGCATTCATCCGTGTTCACACCACGCAAGTAGAGAGCTGCCTTACCAGAGGTTTGAGTGACCACACGACTTCCTCCGACGTTCAGATCTACGCACGCGTCGCCGCATGGTCTCGTTCATAACTGGCTGAACTTCTTCTTGGAACGAAAGGATTCATGAGGAATCCGCTTGCGGACGGAAACTCTCCGAGAATGAATCCGACGAGGACTCCATGGGAAACGCTCCAATAACGATCCTCCCGTTATTCGAAACGATTCGTTTCTCCGTTGTTATTCTCGATCATTATGATTGAAAACGGTGACCTCGTACGAGGGTGTGTCTATGACGCTGTTGATATCTTGACTCGCGATCCCCGTGTCTGAATCGATTGAGTCCTCTGCCTGATTGAGTTCTCTCCCTCGTGAGCAGCGACGAGCGATCCACTCAAACCTTGAGAAAGTTTTCTTGCAACGTCGGGATCTCCGATCGAGGCAATCCAGAAACAACGAACGGCAGAAACGCAAATCAGCCGGGCAGACCTCCGTTCATTTCTGGGCTCAGTCAGCTCTGGCCTGGATGTTGCCCGATTTGAGCGGACGCACATTCGAGCGGACGGCCAAGTCAAGCAGAGCGCGACAATTGCGCGGACAGCACCTTTGAGCGAACGCAACAACTCAGCGAAGGGTCAATTTGCGCGGAGATCAATTTCAGCAAGACGCCTTTTGAGCGGAGCAGAGTTTTTATCAGGTTCCTGTAGCTAGGATGTGTTTTCTGCACGCGTGGTTCCAGAAAACTGCTTGCGCATGCCGCTCGCTACGCTCGCGGCTCCAATGATTCCGCCTGCACCAGCCAGTGCTGTGAATTGCGCCGGCATTATTCTCGCCGCAGTCGCCATTTGCGTGTTTACACCAAAGTCTAACTCGGCGGGCGCCAACCGAAAGAGAACCAATACCCTTTGACGTCACTCCCGCGCTAACAGCGCACTCGCTCAAATCTACCCTCCGCGCAGATCGCTCCTGCACCGCTCAAATCGGTTCCGCGTAATTCGGCTCTCCACTCACGCGGTTCTCCGCTCTCTTTGACCCTCCCCTCGAATTGGGCGTCGCTAAAATTGACTAACACCCTGGCCTGGACCTGAGCACCAGTTGTTACCCGACCGCCACACCGTCGTAGTCCTCGCTGTTTAGTCATCCCATAGCATCTCATATCATACGAAAAAATTAGTTTGGAAGTTCGGCGATGGTTTCTCGACCTTTGTGGGGGAAAATCTGCCGCAAAGTCATCTTCGAAGATGACTCTGCAACAGTGTCGCGTTTTTTCTTCTTTCTGGCGGGGTTGTGGGATGACTGGGACTGCCAAATTCATCCTTCTTTTCATCTATCCCTACACCTATAAAAACGAAAGTCCGTTTGTCGACATCGGCGTTTCCGACTCGATGATCTTGAACACTAGGGATCCGTTGAAGGTGAAAGTTGTGAGAGGGGTGGATATGGTTGCGAGGAAGGGTATTGCATACCAAATGCACTTAACGGACGCGTTTTCGGAGATTTTACACCGAAAATCGTCCAGTTTTGTGGCACTTCGTTATCGTTGTGGTGTAGCTGAGAAGCTGTCACCCTGATCTGTGAGTGATTGACTTCCAATTGACTTTGGAAACGAAGTCCAAAACTGACGAAAGTACTCTGTGAGATCGATAAGAAGCCAGTTCGTTCTGGCGTTTTATTGAGTTGCCCAAAGTCTAGAATGGTTCGGAAACGATCAGCGATAAGCAGGTGGACTCCCTCCGCAAAGAGGAGAAGGACCACACGAATGGAGGGGGAGAGGAACCAAGGGTCAAGAAACAATGGAGGGTCTACGGAACACCGATCGCCGGCGCAGCAGGGAATCCGTCGCGGACTGACGTTCGTAGATATCCTAGAGAGACGGTTCGAGGAGCGGGAAGAAGGCGCTGTTAATCCGCGATCTGAGGTGATCACTTCGGAGCCCCAGAGCGTGGAGCAGCAAAGTTCGCGAGAGTCCGAGAGGGTGCAACAGGAGGCGCGGAAAAGACGAGCAGCAAGAGCGGACTATGATCGAAGATGGCATGCTCGAGCCCGGCAGGAAGAAACGGAAGAGCAACGGCAGCATCGTCTGGAAGTTGAGCGAGCCCGCCGTAGAAGGGTTTCGGCGAATGAAACTGAGAAGCAGAGAAGGACACGACTAATGGTCGACAGAGTTCGGACACAGAGGCGAAGACGACTATCGTATACGGGGTTGAAATGCGCTGCGTTAGATTACGATCCCGAGTTTGATTACGGCGCACATTCAAGTGTTCAGATCGGGAAGATGGATACTCAGTGTAGATTCTGTTTTGCGATGAGATTCAAGAACGAGACTGACCAGCTGTGTTGTGTGAAAGGACAAGTGAGGCTTTCCCTTTGATTCTTCTGGTTCTGTTTATTTTGCTCATTCAGATTAATTATAACAATCGATGAGCTATCCTAGCCGCACATGAACCCAGAGGAGCGAGGCCTCGGTGGCCCTAACCGCTTAGGAAGAGAAGCTTCCCAAGCGGGGCTACTTCGGACGGAACGCCTGCCACCATCCTCGCGTTGCCGCGTTGGACCTCGATTCCGACGCGCTGCTTAAGGAAAGCAGTCGCTTGTGCGTTCCCCTCCTTGGCCGCTACACGGCGGCCCACTTCCGTCGGGGCAAGTATCGCGCTATCCTACGAGAAGCGTAGGATCTAGTGTAAGTGACAGGACAAGATACTCCCATCCTCGTTTTTTTGATCCTGTTCAGTTTCGAAGTCTGAAGTTTGCCAAGCCGACGCGTCGTTCAGATTTACTTTCATTTTGTTCGCTTGTTTCTCCCGATTACGACACTTCTCTATCGGATGAAATCGGTTATGATACCCCAGTGATTCACAAATGCTGCATGGTTTTTTTTTCCACCGATTTTTCCCTACTCGGGTATGATTTGTAGCTCTGCGGTACATTACTTTTGAGTTCGTTATCACTTCTCTTCGGCATGGAGACTCCATTCTTACTGAGTTCATATTGGCCCAGCTTATTGATCAACTCATCGGTATCTTCCAGTTCTTCGCGATCAAGTTTATCCTGAATATATGTCGGAAGGCCATTAACTATAAGATTGATTCGTGAGCTAGCGGTCATTTTGCTCTCGACCTCCAAGATCAATTTCTCTTTCTTAAGAGCATACTCTATCAGTGAACCGGACAAGTGCCTGTAATTATAAGCATACCTCACTTGTGCCCAGCCTTTGGCTGCGAACACTTTCAGAAATGAAGCTTGCCACAACGACCACTCCTCTCTATTGATCTTCATTGCCGTCGCGTCATACCAGTCTACGGCTCTGTCTTGCAGGAATAGCTTTAGGCACTTGACCTTTTGAACGTCTTCTTTGATGCCATATCTGGTGCATTCGGTTTCAAAGGACTCCAACCACTCCGACGCTTTCTGCTTCCCGTTGAACTTTTCGATCAGGAACTTTTTCTCCACACCCTTGAGTTTGTCGTCTTTTGAATTCTCTTTCAGAACAGAATCTGACTCGATCTGGCTTTCCTCTGCGACATTCTTGACTTTCGGTCCGTCGTAAGCCTCTTCGAGATAAAAGTCTTGGAACACAAAATTGCCCTGGTCATCCATGTACTTCTTGCTACATGAAGGAACGCGGATGAGGATTCCGCTGAGTTCATCTCAAATCACTCTTCTCTCGCGCGTTCTTCTTTCCCTCTTGGGGAGGGCAGCCTCACCCCAGACTCCGGTGGAGTCGACGACAAAAGGAACCAGGTGGAAGTTGGCGGAAAGCTCGTTATACTTCGTTCGCTTGACCCGTTCACCCTTCGCGACAACCGCGCGCGGGTCCTTGGCGATGGCTCGATAGCTGGGGGCAAACGCATCCAGGACCGTGACGTCCCAGATGAGCTGTTGGCCTCTAGTCCATGGCTCCAGGGTAACCCCGTCGGGTCTGAGACCATCCTCAAGGGAAAGGTTGAGGGGCTCCTTAGTGTTCGGTATGCCTGCCTGTCTCAGGGCCCTCGAGAGCAGATCATTGATGGCGCCGTGGCGGGCCAGTCGGCCAGATGCTAACTTGTTGCAGCTCAGCCGGTGAAGGGCGAAGCGATCGATCTGCGTTCCACATATGCACTGGGTGGGCTGGGTCAACGGGAGCCCTAGTCTGAGACCGACCGCTACGATGAAGTCCCTGTCTGCAAGCAGCGTCCCGATGTTTCTGCTCGGAATGGCATGGAGCCACCAACCGGATTTGGGCAGCGCCGCGTGAGCGAGGCGTATCGAGTCCACCTCAGAGAGCGAGAGCCGCTGACGGAGTCCCGCAAGGGATGCCTCGAAGACAATCGATGTCCATTTCGTCTGTCGGTGACGATCCTCCTCGGTGGGTGTACTTCCGTACAACGCGGCAAATTCAGAGGTTGCTTCGCTTTGCAGGTGGATGGAGCTTATTCGGGGGCCCAGGATGTCCCGGACATCATCAGCACAGGCATGGCAAGAGGCCGCGAAGGCCGACAGGGCCACACAGGAAGGCGTGGGGATCCCAATTCCACCCAGTGAGGCAGGGAGTGAGATCTGAGTCAGAGCATCCCCGGATAAGGAAATTTTCAGGATGCTCTCGAACCCCATGGCGAATTGCTCATCGATCCGCCTGAGAGACTCTTGTGCCTTGAATGCTGGGCTGCACCGCAGCAATTGTGTGAGCTTCGGGATCCCGGCGGCTCTCTGGAGAATATAAGTAGCGACATGACTTCCAACATGTCGGAGTCTCCGGAACATGACATCGTACGCCTCGGCTTTCTTCGCGAGTGCTGCCTGGAGGCCGTGCTCGGATAAAGGCGCGCCGAGCAGATGTAGGTCAGCTGCATCGGCTATCATGCGACATCCAGGCAGCCTGGCGAGCACTCGAGACCGGACATCGGCCTCTTCATCGGGATTGAAGCCCTGAACGTACACCTCACACTTGCTTGGTTTAATAGTTAAACCATGCACCGAGTGGTCTGCCTGGATTCGGTCGATATCATCGAGTATCTTCTGGGGGTCCCGGCTGATGATTGTGAAGTCATCTAGATAGCCCAAGACAAGGTCACTCCCAAGGGCGGCCAGGGTCTTCTGAACTACCAGGCAAAACAGCAAGGGGGAAAACACGTCTCCCTGCTGGCAGCCAGTTTGGGACATGATGAGAGAGTCTCCAAAGTTTATAGGCAAGGAGGAGCGGTAAGACTGCGCAACCATCGAGTAGATCTCGGGCACTTGCTCGTGGACTTCTTTGAGCATCGTGTCTCGACGGTGGCTGTTGAACGCATTCGCAAAATCGATTTTCAGCATGACGCACTGCTCATTCGAGCGCAAGAATGTACGGGTTGAATGCACGGCGATCTCCGTGCCCCCGCTGGTTGCGAAGCCGAGCTGTCGGGGCTGTAGGTAGGACCCTGCGCTACGTCGGACTCGAGCCAGAAGGATCTTAGCCGTAAGGCGCCTGAGAGTGTTCCCTACGGCTATGGGCCTGAGGTCCCCGCTCGATTTGGACGCTGCGACTAGCCACGAGCCGAAGACGATGTGGGTGGCACCGTCCGGCACCCGGTTGCGAGCAATGAGGTCGCATACTCGGGCGATGCGCTCTAAGAGCAGCCGGCGTATCTCACCCCCAAGAGAGACCAGATCCCGTATATGTTGTGCGGTAAGTCCGTCGAGGCCTCCATAGCTGCCCGGGGGAAAGGTCTTCAACGCGTCCGACACCTCGTCCAGTGAGATCAGCCTGGGTGGTCGTACGCTAGGGAGACTGGGGGGGTTGTCATCTTCCGATCTGGCGGGATGCTTCGAGATCATCTCCTCCAAGGCGCCGTTGTCCGTGGCCGACACAAACGACTCAGAGGAGCAGAGGAGTCTGATGGCTCCCTTCAAGTCATAGCTAGACGTCAGGCGACCTTCCGCAGCCTTCCCCCGCTGAGCATCTGAAAATGCTCGCGAACACGACTTGCGCCTGCGAGTCGGCAGCACGAGGGGACATTCGAAAGATGTGATATTGTCCTTGACGCACATTGCGAGTGGCTTAGAAGCAGCGGAACGAGGCACATGAAGAACTCGATAAGTGAACTCGGATAGAGACGCCCAAGCCACGACATTGTTCTGGTCGGCTACCTCTCCAAGCAAATGGATGAGCTTGCGGGCGACGTGAACACGCGCTGAATGAGGCACCCTGGGCAGAATTCGGAGGAGTTGCTTGAGGGAGGCTAAACTGTGCCGACTTGGAACAGCTGGCGTAGGCTGAGCGGGCCCCGAGTTGAGATCAGCTTGGACAGGCTGTTCAGGAGGCGGAGGCTGGTCAGGCGGCACTCTCCCGGGCCTGTGCATGCGCCCGAAGTGGGTTTTGAGACCTCTGGCACTCTTCTCGACAAATGGACAAGCGCCACAGCGGAGTACTGGGTGAGCAGATGAATCGGGTTGGGAACCTGGAAGCGCCACATGCGCTGAACTGATATGCGATGCTAGACTTCCAGGATCGTAAGCTACGAACGGACACCAGTCGCACCGTGAACCGGGTGCACCACTGGTGCCCGGGCCGGAAGCAGGTGGAGGAAGAGTGTCTTCGGAACTCATAGGTGTTGCGGGTTCGGAATCGACTTGGCAGCTGCAGGTGTT
This sequence comes from Neoseiulus cucumeris, assembly GCA_021527715.1. Lineage (NCBI taxonomy): Eukaryota > Metazoa > Arthropoda > Arachnida > Mesostigmata > Phytoseiidae > Neoseiulus > Neoseiulus cucumeris. The sequence continues at coordinate 1,286,438 of JAJSRV010000038.1, read as the reverse complement.
TCAGCGGCAACGCGGCCTGCAGCCGGATCGGGGAGCATGACGGAGGTTAACCCTGGAGTCCTGAGCGAGGCTGTGACCGCTTGCACGATTGTCGGGATCGCATCCGCGATCGCGGCAGCAATGACATTAGCAATAATGCTGTCCAGACTGGCAGTCACTTTCTCCATGACTCTAGCCGTGATACTGGCGATCAGGGCCTCTGAGTCTAGAGCCTCCCCGCTTCCAGCAGGCGGTTGCGCCTGAGGTCTTGGTGTTGGCCTTGCGGGACGAATGACGGGCTGCCTTTTCATCGGCGGCTTCGGAAGATAGCAGACTACAGAATCTCCAGCCTCCGTTTGACGGACCAGAGCGACCATCGGGGGCTTTCCGAGTACGGCAGCGAAGCTAGGCCGATCGCCAGCACCTTCGCCTGCAGGAGCCGGATCTTCACCAGGGACGTGGTGAACGGACTCCCTAATGGACACATCACCCAGACCCTCAACGACCTTCCCGAGAAACCTGTCTTGGGCAGCCTTGGCGTAGACCGCATAGACTGGACATCGGGCATCGTTTGAGGCGTGCGCACCTTTACAGTTGAGGCATTTTGCTCTCGCCGTGCATTGCCATTGCTGATGGCCCAGAGCTCCGCATTTCCTGCAGCGCGGGTTCTGTTTGTCCGGGCATAGAGCTGCACGGTGTCCAAAACCGCAGCAGCTGAGACACTGAAGCGGAGACGCGGGGCAGAGGGTGACTTTGAAGACCTGGTGCGCGATTGTGACTTCCGACCTGATATCGCAGTCGAACCGAACCCGAATCCGGTTGGAAGGCTTCTGTACCCTCTTGTTCTCCGACGCAGATGTCGACTCGCAGGTCGAGTACATCTCCCGCATGACTTCAATGACGCCCTGCGGCTTGAGCGCTTCATGGAGATCCACTTCTGAGAACATCGGGTGAACGCCAGAGATTCTGCCCCATAGAGACGCAGGCGTGGGCAGGTTGAGCTTGACTTGAACACCGTTGATGTCCGTGATATTCTTCAGCTGCTCTATTTGGTTCTGCTGCGGTACCCTGACCGTGACACCACCCTTCGCGTTGAGTCGCGGCTGGGCCTCGCGAACCTCGCTCCGGATGTCGCAGAAAACCCTAAGGAGGTTCTCAGCCTGGAAGCGGTAATCCTCATCGACTGCAGCGAAATCCACTTCGAAGCCCGGTGCCCCGGGGCCCGAGGACTGGTTGAATCTACGGACTGCTCGCTCGGCTTTCCGCGTTGCTTATAACTGGACCCTCTGCTCCGCCGTGGGTACCTGGATCCAAGGCTTCTCGACGCAACCCGTTCTTTGTCCCCGGCGTCGGGCATCTGCACATCAGTAGATTGCTCCCCGGCTCCTTCGGGCAGCTCGGGCTCCGTTAGCGAAGAATCATCGTCTCTCAGCTTCTTCAAGCCCGGGTGGCTGGGTCCCGCCGACACGCTCCCAGAACTAGGCGCCCGGCCCCGCTTCAGAGCGGAGGCGGCGGCGGCTAACTTGGCAGCGGTGGCGGCTGCTCTCGCAGAGGCGCACGATGTGACGTCATCAAGCACTGCAGACTGCACGCCTCCAACAGCAGGTGATTGCACGTCACCGGGCGATCCAGCTGGCATCGGCAAGCCGAGTAGTCGATACCCGGACAAGTTGCGATTCGGGAGCACTGCTCAGGGAACCACGGAATCACAGTGATAGTTGCGTGAGGAGATGCTCTGCACGGTTACGGTAAAGTTGGGAGCAATTTCGGTCAGCAAAAGCTTGAGATAGGCTGTCAGACCTAAATTCGACGGAGGGGTAGAAAAACACGTCCGCACCGTTCGACTTCAGATTGCTTGGCTTTCCCTTTTCCTTCGCAATGATATCTTCAATTGATCCTTTCTCCTGTTTTCCTTAATAGGTATCCACTCCCCCCTTTCTTCTGCACTACCAACGAATATTCCCCTTTTTTGTACGCCTCCCAAACGCGACGAAGCGACGAATGAACTGCTACGCCTTAAACTTTACTTTTAAGTCACCAGGATTATTTTATTCAGAATGAGTCCTCTTCCGTCGTAGAAGAGAAAGCATCAACTACTGTTACAGTATTTACTCAATAATCATCGGGAATGTTGATCCCATCAAAGTCCAGCCCTTCGTTGAAAAGTCCGGGGCGTGTCTGCGTTGTCTCCCCTTCGTATTTGTTGGCTCCTTCCCCCGCGGCGGAGCGCGCCAGGGGTTCGCTAGTTGGAAAATAGATACTCGAGTCGTGGCGGTCGCCGGAGAAGTTGTTCTCTTCAACGCCAGCAGAGAAAGAAAAAAAACTACTGCTTCTCTAATCAGTCAGTGTTAGGCTTACGTCCGAGTCGGACTCAAGTTTACTGTCTCTCTCTACGACCGCCCGACGTCGTCGCTGAAATCATTGGCCAATGGTTTTCATCCTAAGATGACCGGGTGCGTGTCACATGGGTTGAATTAAAATTCACGACAGAGACAACTCGATGGAATGTTCTGATGTGTAACCGGCCGCGGCCTGCGCTCCTGGACTTCTAGCTTTTTTTCCGTTACACAAAAATTGAGAGCGAATATAGGAAACGTTGTGGGTTTGGTTTCAAAGTTTTTATTCTATGTCAAGGAACATGAATATCCTACGCGTTCCGGGGAGACCTATAGGTGATCGCCGAACGATGGGCAATCCGTCGCGGACCGGGAATGACTTCTCCACAGACCAGCAACCGCTGATCTAGATTACAGAAGAACCTCGCGATTCGCACCCATTTTATTCTAGCCGTCGTGCATTTGCGCTCTTATGACCTCAAACGCGAAGCCGTTTTTACTCAATCGAGAGTCGAATGCTGTGGGATTTCTGGGTTTGTGATTTCTGAAGAAAATTACAAGGAGCTGTCAACATCAAGTGAGGCTATATAAGGCAGCGATGCCTGGAGAATAAACACTTAGAGACAACGAGGTCCACTGTCAGGAGTACCGAGTCTTTAGTGGCGCAGTCGAAATCGGAAAATGGGCCGGGTAACTGTCCGAATCCGAGCCCAGGATCACTGTCTAGATCCAGGGCAATGTTGACTCCGTACTCCCAAGCTCGCACCAGTCTTCCTGGAGTACACTCAGTGGCCAGGAGCAGCTCATGATTGTGTGATGGTTCCCTGTCTACGTCGCGTCGACTACCGTGTCAATGTGCCAGGGCTTGTCCAGTCTGTAGTGGGTCATCGCGGGGCTCGTTCAGCCTATCATCGGCCCAACCTGGTTGCGGTGAACGCCGGTGGAGAAAAGCTGAGGGAGAAAAGAGCAAGAACGAAGGCGAAGAACCGAGATCGTGAGGGGTCTACCAATCAGGATTGAGAGCGGGGACGAAAGATCGTCACTAGATATGCGATCCGTAACTACGGCACTACGGGTCGTAGTTTTAACGTAGGACTACGTTTAAGCGATCGCTTCCACGAATTTTAGGAGAGGGAAGTTCACACTTCCGTTGCACGGGTATATCTGGAGCGCATTCGGCGTATTTGGAGCGGTTAGCCGGAAGTGGGAGTCGTCGCTTTTCGCAGGGATAACGCACGTGTCGTCGACACTGGACTTGCTGTCGTGAATTATTATTATAGGCTCTCAATGAGGAGGTCAACTAGATACCACTTTTTCATTGCAAGCAGAACGCCATGGGAGTTGGGATTCCGTTTAGTGTCTGTTTTGTGAGGGCGCTGCTATCGACCAACGCTTTGGAGTGCTGCTGGAGAGGGTGGAGCGGTGGAGTGGAAGGCTATGAAATTCTAGGAAAAACACGAAAATTTAATCGGCATCCCCCCAGATTACACTATATACTTCATAGAACTCTGCTTTTCTTGCTTCGTCTCTACCATGTCTTGAAGGATTCGAGCAGAATCATGGGTCTTCCTGTAGAAGTCTATGCAGCAACGCGCCAGGTTTTCTTTGGTAGCAGATTTCCAGATGGGTGTTACTTGCCACCTCCCATTGACTTCTCTGGGGACAACATGCATTTGCGGCTCGAATGACTTGAAGAAAGGAGTCCATCGTTCCCTTTGGGAGAGCTTCTGACTGCTACGGCTTAATTCGCTCCTCACGACCACATTCAAGCGTGATCGGGTCCCGAATGATCGTAATTTCACAAAACTCGGTTAACTTATGCTCGGGGAGGCTAAAAGTGGAAACTGACTGAGGTTATTGTGGTCTGTAAGCGAACTGTATCTACTATTTGCGTTGGATTTAGGGCTCAAATGCTGGTTGGTTTGGAATCAAGAGTTGCTCATCCCTGGGATTAAAAATCAGCCATAATGCTTTCTCAAAGTTTTTAATTTTCAATATTTCTCGATGACGTAGTCCTACGGACTACTCAATTCAATTTCATTGAACTAATCCCGTGTTTTTTTTTTTCTACGGTGCTCTGGAAATCGAAAAGTTGCAATTTCTCGAGGAAAAGGTCCAGAAGTTTTTGGTAGAACTCGTTGAGAAGCACGATTTGCCCTTGAGACCTCTCCCCCCAGAATTTTGGATTATTAGCAGTTCTAGAGCATTTCAAAGTCTGCTCTCTTCTTTTTTTCGACTCCTAACTTGAAATTGCTCGCAAATCGCACACATTTTAGCCGGCGAGCCCGTTCAAATTGCATTCGATTCGTCTTGAAGCCCTCTTCGATATGCACCCATTGGCGATCAAATCCATTCCGAACTCGAAAAGCGGCACTTGATGAGAAAAAACCCAAAATTCACCTTTCGAATGCTCAATTTCAGCTCTCCTGCATAATCACCCGTGACTTTCTTAGGAGACCGACTTCGGAATTCTTCCGATGAGAAAATTTTCCTATTTTGATCCCATCTTTTTGAGAAAAAAACCGCACCGATTGTCACTTTGGTTTTTCGATCGGGATTCGACTTCTCACAGCCTGGGAAGCATGAAAGGGAAATGCAATCAGGACTCGATTTAGTAAACACATGGTCTAGTGAACATCGCGAAATAGTAAACGCTCCTTAATGCCTGTTCCGCACTCTACGAGTGCTCAATGTTATCACCGCTTGATATAGTAATATTCGAAATAGTAAACATCGCGATATAGGAAACAGATTATTATTGCCCCTTCTCAGGGCTTGCCATGTTGCTCGATTTTATCAACAGCCGTCGAAACTGCCCGCTACTGGGCGGGGACGTACGTGCACGTTTTGCACGTTTCGCATCGGCTACGATCAGGTGGCTGATCGCCCCAAAGCGATTCTCACAACTTCCACGATGGTTATATGTACAATACAGAGGTTCTTTTAAAATTGAGTGACTCATCAGTTTTCAGGAACGCGCGAATGATCATCCTCTCAAGCGACCTCGCGATTTAGTAAACCGCTTGCAATAGTAAACATTTTTCGATGCCAAGACCGTGTTTACCGAATCGAGCCCTGACTGTATAAGGCAGCGATGCCTGGAGAATAAACACTTAGAGACAACGAGGTCCACTGTCAAGGACACCGAGTCTTTACTCATCAGACTGAATGCCGCCACGTTGATGTTGACTTATTGTTAGTAGTAGACCTGAGAGAGCTTGGGAAATAATCATCAACAGCATGAGGCCTAAGAATGAGAGGAAAATTTCCCCCAATTCTGCGAATTCCGTCGTCCGAAAGTCACTCACGTCGTCGAGAATCTTGTACCTGATATATCGTTTTTTCAAAGTATCGATTGCCTTCGCTATTTTGAGTTTTATGCGGGTCGCGTGCGCCATTATATCATCATCTTGATACCTATTACTGCGCCAGAACCGTCTCTCTTGTCCATTCTTGTAATACAAGGCGCACTTCACGTGAGGATAGTGGAGTAAATGGTGTGCCAGAATCCTTTGAGTGAACTTCAAGTGTTTCAAGGGATCAATTTGACCATAGAAACTATCAAAACCGGAGCATATGGCTTGGGTCGTTTGTGACCTAGGCATGAAGTCGAAAGCAAGATCTCGGCCCCATTTGATAAGCTGCATTTTCATAAGTAAAGGCTCATCGCAGACAGTTCGATACTGAACCAAAAAAGCGAACACCGTCCAATTCATCATGCCACTCGATGAATACGACACAGCTGGACATCCTTTCTTCAGGCTTCGTTTGCTCACCGCATGCTCTAAGTTATTTCTCATCTCTAGCCTACCGACAAAGTTCTCACTATGAGCTTTCTGAAACCAAATCCCCCGAGAACTGCGGAACTCACACGATTGTACGGTGCAGTTCGAAGGTTGAATCCTTTGCTCATAAGGTGACGAGATCACCTCTCCTTTCAGTAGATTTATCGGGTACTGGAGGAGTAGAGATATCACGCCGCCCAGGAGCAATATCAAAGTCTTCTGGTCGACAGATTTAATCAGGGAGCGATGATCGTCTCCACTCAGAAGATGTTAAGCGGTCCTCCAAGTTGAGTATGTTGGGTAGAGAATACGGTGACGTCGTAACGATAGTAGCATTGGCAGAGCAATGAGAGAGAGCAGCGTCAGAGGAACTTCGAGGGTCAGATACTTCGGCAGATTCGAGATGAGTCGGGTTTCCCACGGAAGGGGGACCGCCAAGCGCACAGCCACATAATCATATGAGTGCAGGAAAAGTGTGTTCCCCTGCAAAAGCAAAATTCATTGAAATCGAGAGAAACTTTACATGACTGTTAACCGAACATCGAGGATTGCCCTTATTTCGTAATAATCCCCTTTGCGAGGACCAGTAGCGAGATGACTCACCGTCGAGCAGCTCCTGAAGTAGATTCTCGCCCATTCACCATCGACGCCATCGAATCTTACGGAATCGAATCTGAAAGCGAAACGATCGCTGTGGTTCGACACGGTTTTTGGGCCAACAAACACGTTTCGAACGTCGTCCAGTCTGAATTCCCTCGCCGTCAGTTTCAGAACTTGTCCGCCAACAATTTTGCCCGATCTGCCGACAGTCATGGTTGAATGCAGTTTATCTTTGTTCTCCTTCCTGAGAATGATGAAGGTTCTCCGGAAGTAGTTGAAGTAGTTGTTAGTAAAGTTGCGAATGACGGTGTGAACCAACTCCAGGGGATCATCTGATTCGTCTTCTTCTGGCCATTCTCTGATCTGGACTAGAACGCGCCGATCCACATTATAGAGCTGCAGACGATAATTCCTTTCACGGCTGCGGTATCCAGTGAAAGATCTCAAATCCCAGAACTCCTTCTTCCGCGAATTCGAAGACTTGAGATCGCGCTCCCAAGAAATCAGGACTTCTCTATCTCTGGGTCCAGGGACAAACTCTTCCTTTGAAAGGTATATTTGAGCGCGAGGCAAATTCCAAAGGTAGTTGAGACTGATCCCAGAGTTCCAGTCAACGTGGAGAACGAACACAATTGTCAGGCGTTGCTCGATAGAAGCTTCGAGATGGATCTTAGCACAAATCTTACGTAACTCGGCGCTCGCACTGGAATGACTCCTCCGTGGTTCGAAGACCATTCCAATGCCACGACTCTCTGCTAACACGAGCGCCCACAACAAGATCGCGTGGGTCAAGGCAGGAGCCATCCTTGGCTGACAGGTTTTCTCAACCGAGTGTTGGAAAAGAAGAAGCGCTCACTTGGCCGTACGGGCTCCCTTCTAACTTAGGACTTCGTTTTAGGGATCGTTTCCAGCGAATTTGAGAGAGGGTATGTGATGCGGATATGACGTGCGTGTGACGTCATTCTTTCTCTCTGCTTTCAATAATAATCTCATTGCTACTGTTCACCAGCTATATTCACTTGTTTTCCTTCCGAAATTGTACTGCTGTCAATGCTTCTCGAATTTGATGACGCGCTGATTAGGTCGGGAGGATTAGGCAAACGACGAAGCAAAGTTCAAAGAGAGTTTATTAGTGACGGCGTCGTCTTATATAGTCGATCGATGATCAGCGCATCGTTGTAATCGGAGGATGCCGACACAACACTCCTCCTTCCTTAGTCGGTTTGCCCAAACAGTCGACGGCTCAAACCAGCGAGCACGGCGTAGTCTTTCGCCTGCTTCGCCGCGCGATGGGGCTGGGCCCGGATCCCGGAGCTCGACGTGGATGGCCCCGCTTCGCCTTGCGGGTCGTCAGGATTCCGCGTTTCTTGGACGTCGGGAAACTCTGGAAAAGACTCTGGATCCAGCTCTTCGCGGCTTCGCACAGAAGGCGGAGTCCCTATGCAGCGCTCAGGGCGTGCTACTATGTGATGACCGCGTGGTGGTCCCTTCTTCGCTTCGGGCATCGATCCTCCAGAAACTTCATGTGGCACATCCGGGGATTGTGCGGATGAAAGCCCTAGCACGGGCGCATTTTTTTTGGCCCAACATGTCGTCTGAAGTCGAGATTCTCATCAGGGAATGCGCGCACTGCGCTTAAACGGCGGCGAAGCCAATCAAGGTTCCGTTTGCGCCATGGCCCGACCCTGGACGTCCCTGGGTGAGACTTCACCTAGACTTCGCGGAGCCGCAGTAAGGAAATGCTTTTCTGGTCGTGGTCGATGCTTTTTCGAAGTACGTTGACGCGGCCTTCCTCAATCCAGCAACAGGAGAAGCGCTCGTCAAGTACCTGAAAGTCCTTTTTCGACATTTCGGCCCTCCGGACACGATGGTCTCTGACAACGGGCCGCAATTCAGGTCCTGGGAGTTGGCGGAGCTGTGCGAAGATGCCCACATCACGCACCTCAAAACCTCACCTACATGCCGCAAGGAAACGGCTTAGCCGAAAAGATGGTCGGCACTCTCAAGAAGTCTTTGGAATCTCCGAGCCAACGATCGCTAAATGAGGCGGTCGCTGCATATAACTACACCCCGTGCCCGACCCTCGGCGGCAAAACACCGGCCGAAATTTTCTTCGGGCGAAGTCTTCGCCCTCCTTTTTCTATTTTCAGGCCCCCACATTCACAGGTCCTCTCGGAAAGCAGCAAAGCGTTCAAGGCGGTGTTTGACAAGCACCACGGCACACGGACTCGGACTTTCGTGAGGGGGGAGAAGGTCACTTTCGCGCTCGACAACAGGAAGCGCGTCCCCGCCACGTTCCAGGGCCCAGTGGGAACCGTCTTAGGACGCTTCGAGATCGGTGGAAAGCAACTTATCCGTCACCTGAACCAGGCTTGGAAGAGAACGGGGCGACCTTCGGCAGACACTGACGAGTACGCTGAAGATCTCTTCCCATCGGTCGTGGCTGACGGCGATCAGCCTGGCTCTCCGTTCCACAGAATAGCAGACAGCGAAGAAGATCCCATCGACTCAACCGAGTCGGAGCCAACGGGCTCCGAGACGCCCTCGGTGTCGTATCCCGAGTCCACACCAACTTCAGGTCAGTGACCGTTCGAACCTTGGCGGATTGATACGTCGAAGAGCAAGATTCGAAGTCGCAATGGCTTGCGCTCCTAGACTTCTAGCTCATTTTCCGTTTGGTAGGAATTGGGAGCGAATGTAGAAAAAATGGTGGTTTCGCTCTCGAAGTTTTTACGCTATGTCAAGGAATATGAATGTCCCATGCGTTCCGGGAAATCGTATAGGTCTTTGCCGAATCATGGAAAATCCGTCGCGGACCGGCAAAAATTTCCCCAGGGACCCAGTGGTTGGCCACCGCTGGCTTACATCATCATCGGCTATCGGATTTGTTTGCTCCGGTGGACACTCAGACGGTTCCAAATTTTATCAGAACGTAGTCCTACGCAGACAACGATTCAGTCGCTGACTTAATCTCACCACCGGGTGTTTTTTTCAGTTATATAGTTTTCGTGCTTTGTATTCATCCGTGTTCACACCACGCAGGTAGAGAGATGCCTTACCAGAGGTTTGAGCGACCACACGACTCCCTCCGACGTGCAGATCTACGCACGCGTCGCCGCATGGTCTCGTTCATAACTGGCTGAACTTCTTCTTGCAACGAAAGGATTCATGAGGAATCCGCTTGCGGACGGAAACTCTCCGAGAATGAATCCGACGAGGACTCCATGGGAAACGCTCCAATAACGATCCTCCCTCAATGATCTGGATTCGTTTCTCCGTTGTTATTCTCAATCATTATGATTGAAAACGGTGACCTCGTACGAGGGTGTGTATATCACGCTGTTGATATCTTGACTCGCGATCCCCGTGTCTGAATCGATTGAGTCCTCTGCCTGATTGAGCTCTCTCTCCCTCGTGAGCAGCGACGAGCGATCGACTCAAACCTTGAGAAAGTTTTCTTGCGACCTCGGGATCTCCGATCGAGGCAATCCAGAAACAACGAACGGCAGAAACGCAAATTAGACGGGCAGACCTCCATTCGTTTCTGGGCTCATCGAGCTTCAACTGCCACCGGGTGAGGAAGGAATTCCGATGGAACTCAAGGTGGGTCGGAAAGCGTCTTATCGAATAGATTGGCTTGAGAAAAGTATAGAGACTTAGTTGCAGACTGACTGACAGACTTCTTTATCTGTCTTATATAGATGCATCATCTAGATGCCTCCTCATCACCTACACTCCCCCCCCCTGAAGGCTGCCACCCCTGGGGCAGTATTTCAAAACATTACGGAGGGCTGCGGTGCTTGTCCTCCTACCCTGTGTGTACTTGATTCGTTTCGGGATGCCTCCAATTACCTGAACTTCCACAACCTCAAACGGACCCAGGTGTTTGCTTTGCGATCCAAAACCTTTCCTGACAAGTACCTGGTCTCCTTTGTTAATCGTTGGAATCTTTCCGGGGTGTCGCTTGTCGTACCCTTTTTTCTGGTTCAGGCGATGTAGCATCTCCTCGTCCGGGGAGAAGCGTCGTTCTGTGAGCGTAACGTTTCCCCGGATACCCAACCTCTCGTCTGCCGGTAGGAACGGCGGCTCGTTGTTGAGAGCGAACAGCGGCGAACATCCGATGGTGCTACAGCGGGAGCGGTTGTGGTGCCTTATTGCAGCATTCAACGCAGCTTTCCAACCACCGCGCAGATCAGGATACATCGAGATAAACATTTTCAAATCTCGGATCAGTCTTTCGACCAACCCGTTAGACTGGACGTGATGAGCACTTCCAGGTTGTATTTCGATGTTCCTCTCCCTGGCCCACGTTTTCAAAGGACGACTCTCGAAGACTTTCGCGTGATCCGATACGATCACTCGAGTGTTGTCGAAAACCTTTTGTGACAGCAAGGATATGACAGCCCGGCAATCTTCTTTTCCTGCCTTTGCCACAGCAAAGCGGGTGTTCCGGTCAATTGCGACGACGAATGCTCTCGTCTTCAAACCGCGCGCGCTTTTCTTCGAGAGTTCAGCAAAATCTATGTGAACTGTGTGCATAGGCGGCAAATCATTGCTCCTGAGGCAAAGGCGGTCAGCCTTTCGCCTGAACTTTGCTTTGTTCTTCTGACAAGATGGGCATGATTTGACATATTCTTTCACCTCCGCGCGCATATTCGGCCACCGGAACCTCTTTGCAATCTTCATGTAAGTACGCCAAATCCCGTCGTGACCTCCCGAGTCGGGAGAGTCATGGTATTCTTCAAAAACCTCCGCTCTATCCTCTGGAGGGACGAAGATTTTCCCCGAGGAGTCGACCTCCGTCAATAACAGGACTGACTCTGATTCTTGGGGCAAGCGCGATAGAGCGTCCGCGTGTCCGATGGTCTTTCCTGGTCTATGTACGACCGTGAAATCCAACTCTGCAAGTTTATGAATCCAGCGCGCTGTCCTTCCCTTGGGCTCTTTGATAGTAAGTAACTCTTTCAAAGCGCTGTGGTCCGTGTGTAGCAGGAAATTTTTTCCGTCCAAATACGTTCGGAAGTATTCAACTGCTTTCAAGACTGCTAACATTTCCTTCTCGTAAGTCGGATAATTTTTCTCGGCTTTGTTGAAAGTGTACGAGTAGTACCCGACGACTTGTTCCTTCTCCTCTGCGTCCCTCTGTGTCAACACTGCTCCGGTGCCCAGGTCCGAGGCATCGGTGGCGAGTATGAAGGGTTTGGAGAAATCCGGTAAAGCTAGCACGGGATTTTGGGTGATCTTCTTCTTCAACGCGTCGAAAGCTTCCTGGTGTTCGTCCGACCAAATGAATTCCGTGTCTTTGAGAGTCAGCTTCGTAAGCGGTCGAGCAATCTTTGAGTAATCCCTTATGAATGTTCGAAAATGACCGCAAAGGCCTAAGAATCGTTGAAGTTGTTTCACGTTTGTCGGCTCTTTGATGCCTCTGACTTTTTCCACCGACTCCTCTTTGGTTGACTTGGTTCGACCGTCGATTTTTCTTCCAAGGAAAACGACCTGCGGTTTAAACAATGTGGACTTTGCGAGGTTGACTTTCAACGCCACGTCGTCTAGGCTTCTGAAAACGTTGTGGAGATGTCGCTCGTGCTCAGTGTCGTTCTTCGAAAAAATGATTATATCATCGATATGCCACCGGCAGTAGGCACGATGTGGGTGAAGTATCTGGTCCATCATCTTCTGGAAGTATTTCGGCGAGTTTTTCCAGCCGAAAGGGTTAGCGTTGTACTCGAAAGTTCCGAATGGCGTGACGAATGCCGAGTACTTCTTTGTTCCTTCTGTAAGGGGCTGTTGCCAAAAACCTTTCAACAAGTCGACTGTTGAGAAGACTCGGCAACCTCCCGTCTCCGCTATAATTTCATCGATGTTCGGCAGGGGCCAGCTGATGAGATCTGTTTGGTCGTTTACAAATCTATAGTCGGTGCAGAGTCTCCAAGTTCCGTTAGGCTTCGGAACCATTATGATTGGGCTGGCGAACGGCGAGATCGACTCTCGGATTATACCGTGTTTTTTCATGCTTTCGAGCTCTTTTTTGACTTGCTCTTGTTTTGCTCGTGAGAGTTTGCACGGTTTCTTACTTATCGGAGTATCCGTCTTCAAGTGGAACGGCACCTTCTCCTTTAAAAGGTCCGAGTTCGAGTCGTACCTTCGTCCACTGTCGGTGCCTTGAGGACCTGTTTCTAACGTCGTAGACCTGGACCTTTCTTCTCCGTTGAAAATGTTGTTTCCGTCAACCATACTTCTGTTAACTATCGAGACCGATGCTGCGCTGTCTAGAACGACTGTAATTCGTTTCCCGTTCAGTAACACATCGGTTGTGGCGACCTTGTCAGAGCAGAATAAGACCAAACTCTTGAGCGACTTCGGGGTGAGCATGGACTGACCCCCATTTATTCGTTTAAATCGCTCTCCTGCTCTTGGTGTTGGACTTCTTGCAGCATCGAAGACTGCTTGAAAGGCTTGTTTTTGTGATTCTTTCTCTCTCGGTTTGGGCGTTCTCTGGGAAAGTTCCTGTTGGAATTCCTATCCGTGTTCTTCTCTTCTCTTTGCGAGGATGATGTTGCTTTGGACGAACCTTGCAAGCTTTGACGTCTCGCATTTACTTCGTTTTTCAAGAAGTCGAACAAGCGTTTGAAAGTCTCTCCACTAAACTCATCACTATCGTTTTCGAGGATGAATTTCACTCTTAGCGACCGTGGTAGAGATTCTTTCACACCCATAATCGCGAGGGTTTGATAGGTTGCGTTATCTACCCCGAGGGCCTTCAATGCATTCACGTGGCCCTGAGCTGTTAGGTAGAGATCTTCGAGGCGTCGTAGATCATAACCCGTGAGGCCCGCAAACCTCCTGTGGAGATCTCGGAGGGCCTGAAGGTGAGAGCCCTTCAGGTTGCAGTTCGCTTGGTAGTGATCGCATGGATCGTTCCAAGCCAAGGAGAAAGCATCGTCTACTCCGGCGTAGTTTCGAACAATACGATGAGCTTGGGTGCTTTTCTTCACGAACGTTAAGAGATGGCAGAACTTCACCTCTGGGCTTGATTCGGTGTTTGATACGACCTCTTTGTCGAAAATAACTATTCACCATACCCAAGAAGAGTTTCTACCATCGAATTCTGGGATTTGTGGTTTCTTGTTGGAGGCGGCTCTTGGGTGTCACCCTCGCCTCCTGTGTTGTGTGGCCCAGTCGTTGTCAGGTGGAGCGGCGCAGCTCTTGTTCTGAGAGCGTGCTCTGGGGGCAAGGCAGCGAATCGCTTTTCGCACGTCAGCAAACAGTGTTGGTCCAGCTCTTCTTCTTTGACGAAGTCGGCTGCCGAGTCTGCTGGTGACTCGTCCCTCATTCCCAACAGTTTTTGGCGATATTCATCAAGTTTGACGTACGTTGAAGCGCATTCGCTTGCATCATTCAAGAAGCCCTCTTCATCAGCTTTGACAATTGCATTGATGCACAAGTTCGACAAGGCTTCGCGGAGAGCCTCGTTCTTACTCGCTGAATTGCGAGTCATTGCGGCTGCGCCAGTAAAGAGACTTAGTTGCAGACTGACTGACAGACTTCTTTATCTGTCTTATATAGATGCATCATCTAGATGCCTCCTCATCACCTACAAGAAACGCAGCTCCCGCCATCACAATTTGCTGGCAATGCTCATCAGCTAGACTGCAACGTGACCATTCATTAGTTGAAAAACTGTAACCATCCCATCTCAATTCCAATTAGCTTTTTTTCATCATCTCTTCTCTACTAAAAAGTTGGGAAGAATGTTTCGTTATTGTTCACCACATGGGGGACCGATTCACTCACGGTTCGAATGAAAGGTTGGTCTGTAGGCCAATCTCAGCAATTGATATTTAGCTGTACATATACTCTATGAGTCCAAGTTCTGTCAATGAAAAGAGCAAGGCTGCCACTTCGCTCGCCCAAAACGTAACCTCACCAATGCACCCACTCGGTGCTCCACGGCCGCGTTGGTTGACCGAACTGCTCGGGTTGCTCACCCCACCTTCTGTTGCCCACTTTAGCTCCGCCGGGGTCCAATCAGCACTGACTGTCCAGTCGGCACTGACCTGGACCTGAGCACCAGTTGTTACCCGACCGCCACACCGTCCTAGTCCTCGCTGTTTAGTCATCCCATGGCATCTCATATCATACGAAAAAATTAGCTTGGAAGTTCAGCGATGGCTTCTCGACCTTTGTGGGGGAAAATCTGCCGCAAAGTGGACTGTCGCGGCGGAGTGCGACCGAGAACCCGGGTCATCTATGAAGCTATTCTCATTGCTAGAATGAAGTTACAGACCTCATGTATATCCCGAGAACTGTCCCCGGACCAACTCCCTATTAATCCCAAAATCTGACCTTTGTTGGAAAACTAGGGGCCTGGAATGTCAATTTACCACTTTGCTCAATCGATTTCGAGCACCGAAGAGTAGCTGCTGAGGAAGGGATCAACGAAGCGTAACCGATGAAAGTAAACTGTGAACTTAACTTTATTTTGTATCGTACTTGCTTGCATAGTTTATTAAAGGTCAGCTTCTCCTGTCTCTGTAACACTAACTCCATGACCATCACGGAGTAACACTGTAAATAATTTCTTTCTCGGACTTGCTTACAATTATCCTTTTGTTTCCTAAACAATGAGTGGTGAAACACTGTGGGCAATCGCTGAAGGTCTTTAAAGATATAAGTTCGTTAATTAGAGTGAACTATCCCTCATCATGTCAAACAATCTTCTCATGAATTAGCGGGCTGCTTTTCGCGGACGATCTCTCCATAATCGGACAGTTCCTGAGAGACCTGGAGAAACTTCTACAGGTGGTCTCGGAATTCGGAGATGAAATGAATCGCCCGTTCAATCTCAAGAAAATTGCGATGGCTGAACTCGCAGAGTGCACAGCATGCAGAATCGATCTCTACCGGTTTTGAATTCCTTCGAGTATCTGGATTCAGATGCAACTTGTCCTGATTTCAGGACGGTGCTGGACCACACGGAAGATCGAACGTCGACTCGAACTTTCGTGTCGCTGTGAGTCGGATTCCCCACCCCCAACATGGACGGAAGGCAAGCGGTCCCGTAAACGTGTATGTTTCCTACATAGACGAAAACATACAATACACTCATGTCTCGACACTCTCCGGAGATGTTCTTATCTGGACTTGACCATTTTCCGTGACATTTCCCCGTTGATGTGTCCGGTTTCGTTTCCCGCAAAAAAATCGAGTGGAAAAGTAAGGCAGTGGAAAAGTAAGGCCAGTAAGCTTCGAAAGAGACTCGAACACCTCCAGCGCGAATCTTGGAGGTGGTCACTAACTAAGACAACCGAACTCTGATATTGCGGGATTTATAGAAGGAGAGTTGGGGTGATTGACTTTTGAGGCAAGAGAAACAAAGCGCAAGCTTACGTGTGTGGCTAGAATAAGCGATAGGAGCCAGCTCACAAGTGAACATTTTTTTTGAATAATCGAAACTTATAAGTTTGAGGGTACCTTTCGATTATTATTTTTTCTGAAAGTTCTCAAGTCAAGTAGCACAATGATACCAGGCGATCCGGCACGCACCTATTTTTTGGGCTGAAAGAAAAGTTTCAAAATCGGAAAATAGCCCATTTTGGCCTGGAATCCGACGATGATAAGGATGGCAAAGGTGCCGACCAAGCTCCAGAAAAGGGGATTGGAATCAAAGAAATATTTCATGGATCTGAGAGAAACTCTGCGTAAGACGACTTGGATGACGCTAGGAGTCTACAAGGAATATGTAAGCGAAACAATCAGAGCCAAAGTGGGTAGTATTTGGCTTAATGGAATGTCGGAGAAGAAAACTCTCGAACATTAGCGGAATTTTAAGAACGTCGGAGGTGTCGGCCATCGACCCCCAAGAGATTGGAGGCAGGGCCATCGATCCTCTGGGGGGTCGATATCGACCACCTTGAGAACCACGGGTATAGGCCAGGGGTGGGCAAACTCTGTGTCCCGGGCCGATCTAGGATTCTAGAGCCCCGGTGCCTCATGATCGACCAGATTATACTTTTTGGAGTCCACGGAGGTCATTTGGGGCCGGTCTGACCATACTTATCGGTGATTAGCATGGGAGATATGAAAAACACGAATACTTAGTATGGGAGGTCCGAGCAGTTAGCATGGGTGATATCTCAACCTATAAATCCGAATGTGTGCTTGAAGCGATGTTCGGGGTATACTCGGCGATTTGACAATTCCTTGGTTAGCTGCCGGTAGACGGATCGTAGTACTTCCACGAGGAAGATAATGGGGGATGTCTCACTGGCAGCGAAGTAGAATCTCACCAGCGGAAAAAATTCTGACTTATTTGGTCCAGCTTCCCAATTTTTTCCCATTGAAGAGTTCAATCGAGGCCGAGTCACTGCCGACGACTAGCATACAGCTAGCTTCTGTTGATCTCCTTCCGGAGTTGCATACTGCTTCCTCGAAGTCTGCGCGACAGGGTTTAACTTTTCCAGGCAGGGAGGAATTAGACAGCCACAGCGGACCGAACGACCAAGTATCGCGCGCCTTAAAACGCAGGGGTGTTCCACGACTCAAGAGGTCCGCTGGGTTGTCTTCGGTCGATACGTACAGTCATTCCTCAGGCAGCGATCTTCTCTGGATCTCAACTATACGATTCGAAACGAATGGTTTCCATTTCAAAGGGTCGTCCTTTACCCAAGAGTAAACAGCCGAATTATCGGTCCAGAAATAGGTTTTAAAATAGGGCTTTCTTCAGGAAAGAAATCGAGGCCAATTGTGAGGGAATTCAGAGATCAAGCGTCCTGTCCTTCTGTGGATGATGGGGGCATCTTGAGGTGCAGGTCAAGGCTCGAGCGATCCTCGGAGCTGTCTTATGACGAGAAGTATCCGATTCTACTGGTAGGGTATTTGACCGGCCTACTGGTCTACTGGGTCCATACGACCATTTGTTGCCATGCCTCTGGCGTGACCACGAATTTGCACCACTTGAGGGCTTGATACTTTGTTGTGCATGCTTGAAGAACGGTCAATAAGATAACGAGGAAATGTAAGGTATGCTCGAGGTACCTCGCGAAACCAGCCTCTGAGGAGACGCCGCCACTGCCGGCATTCAGGATTGAAGAATCGAAACCTTTCCACTTCACTGGCGTGGACTTTGCGGAGCCGGTATTTCGTAAAGCAGACTCGGGAGTACTCTCTGAAGCCTAAATAGCGCTGTTTGTTTGTTTGTTTGTTTGTTTGTTTGTGCTACCAGAGCGGTACATTTGGAACTTGTCCCGGACTTGACAGCCTTTGAATTTCTCTTAGTTCTGAGGAAATTTATCAGTCCCTTCCCAGCGGTATCACGAAACATATCCGACAACGCGCAAACCTTTAGGCGCTCGGCAAAGGAATTGGCGTTGATACACAGTGGAGGACATTGAGATAAGGTCACCCAGTTTCTTGGAAATTTTCACACGAAAAAACGTCTGGAGCGTCTCCCGCGTCCTCCCAAGGAATAGTTGAGGCATGAAATTAGTCACCCACTATTCTCAACTCGATTGTGCATGATTAGAATTGATTTTTGAAGGAAATTGAGATTTCAGCATGGACATTGAAATAAGGCCACTCCCGAATTTCGCGGTGGAGCGTCGCCCTATTGGTCCGAATGGGAACGACAACGAAGATTTTTCAATCGGGCGCTTCGTTATCCCTAAAGTGAGCCGTTCTTCGTTCCATCGCTCGAGTTCAATCGTTCTTGTGATCATGGGAAGGAAGAAGGCTCTCAGTGACATCGAGAAAGCCTCAATCCTCAGCCATCAACAAAATGGCGTTTCGATGAACGAGATCGCTCGAAGGTTGAACCGCTCCAGGTGCGCCATCCAGAATTTTCTCAAAAATCCCGAGACCTATGGCAAGAATTTCAATAGAAAAGGCAATCGGAAGTTGTCAGTTAGAGATCGAAGGCGACTCTTCAGTCGAGCATCGAAATCTGGGGTTAGTTCGAGAGAGCTGAGGGATGATCTTGACCTCCCGGTCTCATCCCGGCATGTGCGGAGGCTTCTCAGGGGCGAGAAACACTTTGCGTGGCAGAAGATGAAGAGAACCCCGAAGTTGACCGAGCGTCATATGAAGGACCGAATCAATTATGCGACTTCAGGTCTAGAAATGGGTCAAAAATGGCGAACGGTGATCTTTTCCGACGAAAAGAAGTTCAATCTCGACGGCCCCGACGGATTCCATCACTACTGGAGAGATCTAAGACGGAAACCGCGACGAATTTGGAGCCGCAACTTCGGCGGCGGATCGGTCATGATCTGGGCTGCGATCTCGTTCAACGGCAAGTCAGATATCGCCTTCCTTTCTGGGCGGCAGAAGTCTGAAGATTATCTATCGACCCTAGAGAGCTTCCTCGTACCCTTCGGAGATCGCTGTCATGGCGGAGAATTCATCTTCATGCAGGATAATGCTTCAATCCACAAGTCGGCCTTGACAAATCGGTGGTTTGAGAGCAAGCGAATGCTATTATTGGACCACCCCGCCCTGAGCCCGGACTTGAATCCGATAGAGAACTGTTGGGGTATACTTGCAAGTTGATCAGTTTACGCCAATGGGAAACAATATAATTCGATTTCGGAACTGAAGGAGTCGATAGAAGAGTGTTGGCGACAAATAGAGCTTCCCACCATTCAAGCCCTCATAAATTCGATGCCTGCGCGTCTTAGGGATGTCTTGTTAGGCCAAGGGAGGATTACTAAATATTGAACAATACAAATATTCAACGATCTGCCGCGCAATCCTGAGTTTTCAATCAGAATCCATGGCCGGCCTTATCTCAATGTCCAGGCCAAGAATTAGTTTTTCGGGAGTAACTTCCTGGAACCGACTTCTTTCTCTTTCCAATTTTTCTCACGTTCGAGACATTGTGGAAGACATATTCCGGCATAGTCTCTGGGCTCCAGTTATTAAAACCGTCAAGAAATCGCCGAAAATATGGGTGGCCTTATTCCAATGTCCACCACTGTATGACAGTCAATCAAAGAAATATTCCATGGATCTGAAAGAAACCCTGCGTAAGGCGACTTTTTCACTCTGAACGCCATCACTCGTTTATTGCGATGGGAAGATTTGTAAATTTATACAAGGCAAAGAGGGAGATTATGTACAGGAGTTGATGAGAGAGCAAACGCGCCACGGATAAAAATGGTGGATGCGCGATGAATGCGCTACCGCTGTGGAATTCAGGTCAAAGCCACGACGTGTGCGTGAGTGCTTGAAATAAAATTGTTCATCAAAGAGGGTTTCGTTCCTGGTCAGCTTTCGAAGGTAGCAGAGATCAAGTCCCGTCATTCTTGCAGAGATTGAAGGAAGGTTGAATAAGGCAACGGGAGTATCACAGCGAAGCTCAACGCGACGGAGAACTTTTTTCTGTACTCGCTCAAGGCGATCGAGATCGCATTTGAATCTAGTGAACCATACGGAACAGCAATAGATAAGATCTTCCACTAGATTCCCGTCTTTTGAAAGAGGGTGATATCTGCCTCCTCAAAGACACTTCCGCCGATCGCGCCTACTGGCCGCTCTGCCGCGTGGTCGGTTTCCCGGAGGGGGTGGGGTCAGATCGAGCGCGATCGTGCATTGTTCTGACCGGTCGAGGACAAATGTTGACCAGACCTATCAAGCTTATCTACCCGCTAGAATCAACTGTCGCAGTAAATGAACTAACTACACAACAACATTACACTCACACCCATTCATTCGTGCCTCTTCCAACGGATTGCATCTGAATTCTCGACACCTCTCAGTTGGTCGAGTTGACGGGAATTCGGCGGGGACTGTCGCGAACTGCAACAGTGTCGCGTTTTTTCCTCTTTCTGGCGAGGTTGTGGGATGACTTAGACTCATTCTAAGATAACCGGGTGCGTGTCGCATGGGTTGAGTTAAAATTCACGACAGAGACAACTC
Organism: Neoseiulus cucumeris; assembly: GCA_021527715.1. Classification (NCBI taxonomy): domain Eukaryota; kingdom Metazoa; phylum Arthropoda; class Arachnida; order Mesostigmata; family Phytoseiidae; genus Neoseiulus; species Neoseiulus cucumeris. The sequence goes on along the minus strand of JAJSRV010000038.1, from coordinate 1,265,824 downwards.
GATGGAATGCTCTGATGTGTAACCGGCCGCGGCCTGCGCTCCTGGACTTCTAGCTTTTTTTCCGTTACACAGAAATTGAGAGCGAATATAGGAAACATTGTGGGTTTGGTTTCAAAGTTTTTATATTATGTCAAGGAACATGAATATCCTACGCGTTCCGGGGAAACCTATACGTCATCGCCGAAATAGGAACAATCCGTCGCGGACCGGGAATGACTTCTCCACAGAATTAACCTCGCAATTCGCACTCATTCTATTCTGGCCGTCGTGCGCTCTCATGACCTCAAACGCGAAGCCGTTTTTACTCAATCGAGACTCGAATGCTGTGGGATTTCTGGGTTTGTGATTTCTGAAGAAAATTACAAGGAGCTGTCAACATCAAGTGAAGGTATATAAGGCAGCGATGCCTGGAGAATAAACACTTAGAGACAACGAGGTCCACTGTCAAGGACACCGAGTCTTTACTCATCAGATTGAATGCAGCCAGGTTGCTGTGGACTTAGTAATGAACTTGAGAGAGCTTGAGAAATAATTATCAACAGCATGAGGCCTGAGAATGAGAGGAAAATTTCCCCCAATTCTGCGAGTTCCATCGTCTGAAAGTCACTTGCTTCGTCGAGCATCTTGTACCTGATATAGCCTTCTTTGAGAGCACCGATTACCTTCGCTATTTTGAGTTTTATGCGGGTCGCGTTCGCCGTTACATCATCATCCTGGTACCCATTACTGCGCCAGAACCGTCTCTCTAGGTCATTCTCGTAATACAAAGCGGACTTCACGTGAGGATAGTGGAGTAAATGGTGTGCCAGAATACTCTGAGTGAACTTCAAGTGTTTCAAGGGATCAAGTTGTCCATGAAAACTATCAAAGTGGGAGCATATGGCTTGGGTGGTTTGTGACCTAGATACAGACTCGAAAGCAAGTTCTCGCTTCCATTTGACGAGCTGCATCTTCATAAGTACAGGCTCATCGCAGACTGTTCGATACTGAGCCAAAAAAGCGAACACCGTCCAATTCATCATGCCTTTCGATGAATACGATACAGCTGGACATCCTTTCTTCAGGCTTCGTTTGCTCACCGCATGCTCTAAGTTCCTTCTGGTCTCTAGCCTACCGACAAAGTTCTCACTATGAGCTTTCTGAAACCAAATCCTCCGAAGACCGCGGAACTCACACGATTGTACGGTGCAGTTTGAAGGTTGAATCCTTTGCTCGTAAGGTGACGAGACCACCTCTCCTTTCAGTAAATTTATCGGATATTGCACGAGTAGAGATATCATGCCGCCCAGGAGCAATATCAAAGTCTTCTGATCGACAGATTTGATCAGAGAGCGATGATCGTCTCCACTCAGAAGATGATAAGCGGTCCTCCAAGTTGAGAATGAGGGGAAGAGAATACGGTAACGTCGAAACGAAAGAAGCATGGGCAGAGCAATGAGAGAGAGCAGCGTCAGAGGAACTTCGAGGGTCAGATACTTCGGCAGATTCGAGATGAGTCGGGTTTCCCACGGAAGGGGGACCGCCAAGCGCACAGCCACATAATCATATGAGTGCAGGAAAAGTGTGTTCCCCTGCAAAAGCAAAATTCATTGAAATCGAGAGAAACTTTACATGACTGTTAACCGAACATCGAGGATTGCCCTTATTTCGTAATAATCCCCTTTGCGAGGACCAGTAGCGAGATGACTCACCGTCGAGCAGCTCCTGAAGTAGATTCTCGCCCATTCACCATCGACGCCATCGAATCTTACGGAATCGAATCTGAAAGCGAAACGATCGCTGTGGTTCGACACGGTTTTTGGGCCAACAAACACGTTTCGAACGTCGTCCAGTCTGAATTCCCTCGCCGTCAGTTTCAGAACTTGTCCGCCAACAATTTTGCCCGATCTGCCGACAGTCATGGTTGAATGCAGTTTATCTTTGTTCTCCTTCCTGAGAATGATGAAGGTTCTCCGGAAGTAGTTGAAGTAGTTGTTAGTAAAGTTGCGAATGACGGTGTGAACCAACTCCAGGGGATCATCTGATTCGTCTTCTTCTGGCCATTCTCTGATCTGGACTAGAACGCGCCGATCCACATTATAGAGCTGCAGACGATAATTCCTTTCACGGCTGCGGTATCCAGTGAAAGATCTCAAATCCCAGAACTCCTTCTTCCGCGAATTCGAAGACTTGAGATCGCGCTCCCAAGAAATCAGGACTTCTCTATCTCTGGGTCCAGGGACAAACTCTTCCTTTGAAAGGTATATTTGAGCGCGAGGCAAATTCCAAAGGTAGTTGAGACTGATCCCAGAGTTCCAGTCAACGTGGAGAACGAACACAATTGTCAGGCGTTGCTCGATAGAAGCTTCGAGATGGATCTTAGCACAAATCTTACGTAACTCGGCGCTCGCACTGGAATGACTCCTCCGTGGTTCGAAGACCATTCCAATGCCACGACTCTCTGCTAACACGAGCGCCCACAACAAGATCGCGTGGGTCAAGGCAGGAGCCATCCTTGGCTGACAGGTTTTCTCAACCGAGTGTTGGAAATGAAGAAGCGCTCACTTGGCCGTACGGGCTCCCTTCTAACTTAGGACTTCGTTATAGGGATCGCTTCCAGCGGATTTGAGAGAGGGTATGTGATGCGGATATGACGTGCGTGTGTCGTCATTCTTTCTCTCTGCTCGCAATGATAATCTCATTGCTACTGTTCTCCAGCTATATTCACTTGTTTTCCTTCCGAAATGGTACTGCTGTCAATCCGATGACGCGCTGATTAGGTCGGGAGGATTAGGCAAACGACGAAGCAAAGTTCAAAGAGAGTTTATTAGTGACGGCGTCGTCTTATACATATAGTCGATGATGAGCGCATCGTTGTAATCGGAGGATGCCGACACAACACTCCTCCTTCCTTAGTCGGTTTGCCCAAACAGTCGACGGCGCAAACCAGCGAGCACGGCGTAGTCTTTCGCCTGCTTCGCCGCGCGATGGGGCTGGGCCCGGATCCCGGAGCTCGACGTAGATGGCCCCGCTTCGCCTTGCGGGTCGTCAGGATTCCGCGTTTCTTGGACGCCGGGAAACTCTGGAAAAGACTCTGGATCCAGCTCTTCGCGGCTTCGCACAGAAGGCGGAGTCCCTATGCAGCGCTCAGGGCGTGCTACTATGTGATGACCGCGTGGTGGTCCCTTCTTCGCTTCGGGCATCGATCCTCCAGAAACTTCATGTGGCACATCCGGGGATTGTGCGGATGAAAGCCCTAGCACGGGCGCATTTTTTTTGGCCCAACATGGCGTCTGAAGTCGAGAAACTCATCAGGGAATGCGCGCACTGCGCTTAAACGGCGGCGAAGCCAATCAAGGTTCCGTTAGCGCCATGGCCCGACCCTGGACGTCCCTGGGTGAGACTTCACCTAGACTTCGCGGAGCCGCAGGAAGGAAATGCTTTTCCGGTCGTGGTCGAGGCTTTTTCGAAGTACGTTGACGCGGCCTTCCTCAATCCAGCAACAGGAGAAGCGCTCGTCAAGTACCTGAAAGTCCTCTTTCGACATTTCGGCCCTCCGGACACGATGGTCTCTGACAACGGGCCGCAATTCAGGTCCTGGGAGTTGGCGGAGCTGTGCGAAGATGCCCACATCACGCACCTCAAAACCTCACCGTACATGCCGCAAAAAAACGGCTTAGCCGAAAAGATGGTCGGCACTCTCAAGAAGTCTTTGGAATCTCCGAGCCAACGATCGCTAAATGAGGCGGTCGCTGCATATAACTACACCCCGTGCCCGACCCTCGGCGGCAAAACACCGGCCGAAATTTTCTTCGGGCGAAGTCTTCGCCCTCCTTTTTCTATTTTCAGGCCCCCACATTCACAGGTCCTCTCGGAAAGCAGCAAAGCGTTCAAGGCGGTGTTTGACAAGCACCACGGCACACGGACTCGGACTTTCGTGAGGGGGGAGAAGGTCACTATCGCGCTCGACAACAGGAAGCGCGTCCCCGCCACGTTCCAGGGCCCAGTGGGAACCGTCTTAGGACGCTTCGAGACCGGTGGAAAGCAACTTATCCGTCACCTGAACCAGGCTTGGAAAAGACCGGGGCGACCTTCGGCAGACACTGACGAGTACGCTGAAGATCTCTTCCCATCGGTCGTGGCTGACGGCGATCAGCCTGGCTCTCCGTTCCACAGTTTAGCGGACAGCGAAGAAGATCCCATCGACTCAACCGAGTCGGAGCCAACGGGCTCCGAGACGCCCTCGGTGTCGTATCCCGAGTCCACACCAACTTCAGGTCAGTGACCGTTCGAACCTTGGCGGATTGATACGTCGAAGAGCAAGATTCGAAGTCGCAATGGCTTGCGCTCCTAGACTTCTCGCTCATTTTTCGTTAGGTAGGAATTGGGAGCAAATGTAGGAAAAATGGTGGTTTTGCTCTCGAAGTTTTTACGCTATGTCAAGGAATATGAATATCCCATGCGTTCCGGGAAATCGTATAGGTCTTTGCCGAATCATGGAAAATCCGTCGCTTTCCGACGATTGTACCACGCTCAACACCAGCTGATGAGTTGAATGCCTGCCTGAAGGCGTCGGTACTGGAATGTTTTAGCGATTGGTGACGGGCAGACGCCAACTGAACCGTCTTCGCAACTTAGAACGCTGCAACCTTACGCCCTTGAAAGCCGCAGCCAAGCGCGGCAGAGTACGCTGGTCTTCTCATAAATTAGCGGGTAGGAGCCAGCTCACATTTTTTTGGATAATCGAAAGGTACCCCCAAACTTTTTTTCTGAAAGTTCTCAACTCAATTAGCACAATGATACCAGGCGATCCGGCACGCTCCTACTTTTTGGGCTGAAGAAAAAGTTTCAAAGCTCCAGAAAAGGGGATTGGAATCAAAGAAATATTCCATGGATCTGAGAGAAACTCTGCGTAAGACGACTTGGATGACGCTAGGAGTCTACAAGGAATATGTAAGCGAAACAATCAGAGCCAAAGTGGGTAGTATTTGGCTTAATGGAATGTCGGAGAAGAAAACTCTCGAACATTAGCGGAATATTAAGAATGTCGGAGGGGTCGGCCATCGACCCCCAACAGATTGGAGGCAGGGCCATCGATCCTCTGGGGGGTCGATATCGACCACTTTGAGAACCACGGGTATAGGCCAGGGGTCGGCAAACTCGGCGGAAGGTCACTGGGCGCGATTTAGGAACTTTATTTGGTGGGAGTGATGTGCCTCTGGCTGTTTGGGACCCGAGCGAAAAAAGTTTGCCGACCCCTGATCTAGGCGATCTCTCAGTTCCACAATCATTCGATGAAATTGACGATCTCTGGCTTTCAGTGTTGTTGCACCCGGGAATTCTGCTCATTGTCAGATGCCGAGTTGCTCCTCAGCCAGTTTTCGTCTTTCGCGCTCATCCGTATTCAAACCACTCGTGTGGGGAGATTTTTACCAGAAGTTTGGAAGGCCGCATGATGTCTTCCGACATGAAGATCTCCACATAGGACGCTGCGGGGTCTCGTTGATCTATTGCTTGGTTTCCCCCTGGAGCGAATGGGACCGTGAGGAATTCGCTTCCAAATGCGAGGGCGGTTGAGCGGGAACTCTCCGGGACTGAATTCGACGAATATTCCGTGAAGAACACTCTAATATCAGTCTCCCCTCGTTCCTCTGGATTTATTCCTTCGTTATTGTTCTCAATCATAAGGATCAAAACCCGTGTCCTCATACATGAGTCTGTATATCAGGTTGTTCATCTCTTGACTCTCAATCCCTGTCTGAATCGATGCAGTTCTATGCCTGATTGGGCTCTGCCTCTCATGAGAAACAACTAGCAATCAACGTCAAGCTCCAGAGAGTTTTCTCGGAACATCGGGATCTACGACCGAGGCAATTCAGAAACAGCGAACCCGGGGAAGACGAATGAAATCGAAGACGAGATCGAAAATGCGCCATCGGCAGCGTGTTCCCACTAAGGATGGAAGAGCACTGAACTCCGCGGTGTCGAGGCTCAACGGTTTTTCCCTAGCCCGGTTTTTCGCGGGCCCGATGTTCTGCTTTAGTCTCCAGGAAGTCAGAAAAGCAGCGAAAATATCATCAAAACTTAAGAAAGAAACGAACATTTCCTGCTTGGGGGGTGTTGATGCGTTTAAATATCCCGCGCTCACACAACGTGAGCAGACAGAGATTCAATAATAAACAGTCACCTGTGTCAGCCTCACTGCTAAATCTCGGTGCACTCATTTACAGTAAGATACAGCTGTATTTACATGGTGTCAGAAGTGGGAATACTAGAGTTGGAAAAACTCGGAGTCATCCAAAGAATCAAACACGACGTACCTTCTCCATGGATCAGTCAAATGCTCGTGGTTACTCGAGAAGGGAAGAAGCCGCGCATCACACTTGACCCGTTCCACCTGAATCAGGCCACAAAGAGATGTCACTTCAGAATGCCAATTTTAACCGACATTTTGCCTCACCTCAACAAAACGAGATTCTTCACGGTGTGCGATGCCGCCGATGGTTTCTACCAATGCGTTCTCGACAGAGATTCCACGGACTGCACGGCTTTCTGGACACCGCTGGGTAGATTCAAATACCTGCGCATGCCACAGGGTCTCAACATAGCTCCAGAAATATATCAGGCGAAGCAAATGGAAGTCCTTGAAGGTCTCACGGGCGTGCATTGTGTAGCCGATGATTTACTCATCACGGGTTCCGGAGACTCTGACGAAGAAGCTTGGAACGATCACTACAAAAATCTAGAAGCTCTACTCGAACGTTGTAAGCAACGCGGTCTCCGGTTAAATAAGTCCAAACTGAAACTTTGTACAAACGAAGTGAAGTTCTTGGGACACATCCTCACATCCGACGGAGTGAAGTCGGATCCAGAGAAAGTCGACACCATTAGAAGGATGCTCCCTCCAAAAGACAAAACCTCACTGCAACGATTCCTAGGAGCTGTAAATTATCACCACTCGTTCATCAAAGATTTGTCAACCCTCACAACGCCACTCAGAGAACTCCTGAGGAAAAACGTGACTTTCTTCTGGGGGAATCAACAGGAATCCGCTTTCGAAAGGCTCAAAGAGACACTCTGCAGTGATCAAGTTTTGGCGTATTACAACGCAGACAAGCCGGTCCTCATCAGAACAGACGCCAGTCAACATGGCGTTGGTGCGGTCTTGCTCCAAGAAGGAAGACCAATCGATTTCTGCAGCGCTGCATTGAGACAAGCTGAGAAGAACTATGCTGTCATCGAGAAAGAGCTCCTCGCTATATTGATCGCCTGTGAGAAATTCGAGCATTACATCATACATCACCAAAACGTCACAGTGGAGACTGACCACCAACCTCTAATGAGCATCTTCAAGAAGCCACTCTACGACGCACCGAAAAGACTTCAGCGAATGTTGCTGCGCCTGCAGAAGTTCCGTCTCACCGTGTCATACATCAACGGCAAAAAGAACACAGTCGCAGATTGGTTGAGTCGGGATGCCCCGACAACAAACCGTTTCGACAAAGACTCCAACATACAAGAGTTCGTATTCAGAACGACAGCAGAGCGGCTGGACGTAGAACGTCTGAGTCCCGTTAGCAACAGAACTTTGAACCGCATCAGAGAAGCAACAAGAGGAGATCCTGAGTTCAGCTCACTCAAAAAAACGATCGAAACCGGATGGCCAAAGACGAAGGACCAGTGTGACCCCACTGTGAGATCATTCTGGAAATACAGATCAGAACTGGTTCAGGCCAATGCATTGGTTTACAAGGGGTCGGCCCTTGTCATCCCTCGAAGTCTGAGGAGCGAAATGCTCAAGACCAGCCATCTGAGCCATTATGGATTTCGCCTTCAGTGGAGACGCGCTCGTGAATGCATATTCTGGCCTTCCCTCAAAACACAACTGGAAGAATTTTGCAACAACTGCGAAGCGTGCCTGTCATTCCAATCAAAACAGCGGAAACAACCAATGATGGAAACAACCTCGGCAACCTTCCCATTCCAGGTGGTGTTTCAAGACCTTTTCAACTTCCGCGGAAGGCAGCATCTCGTAACAGTAGATGTGTTCTCCGATTTCTTCGAGGTCGACAACTTGGGCGAGACAGCCACGGCGGAAAGAGTGATACAAGCGGCGAAAAGACATTTCTCGCGCTATGGGATTCCGGTGGAACTCCATAGTGACAATGGACCGCAGTTTTCATCGGCCGAATTCAAAGAATTCACAAACGACTGGAACATCACTCACATCACCTCCTCACCTTACTTCGCACAGAGCAACGGAAAAGCGGAAGCGGCTGTCAAAATCGCGAAACGACTTCTTAAGAAAAGCACCCTGAATGGGGAGGACTACGAATACGGTTTGCTCGAAATTCGGAACATCCCTCAACCTGAAGGTGTCAGTCGAGCACAGAAATTTTTCGGCCGCGAGACCCGAACTAAGCTACCGTCGGAACCAGACCGCAACAAAGTATCGGACAAAGAACAGTTCAAGAGAAACAAAGCCAAGACAGCCAAACGAAAGAAGAGTTTCGATAAGGGAGCCCAACAGCTGAAGCGTTTGTCGAGAGGGAATCATGTTCGAATTCAACCTCAAGAACGAACCGGAAGATGGAAAGCGGGCATTTGCGATGCGAAAGTTGGACCCAGGTCTTACAACGTCAAACTCAGCGACGGCTCGCTCATCCGTCGGAACCGGCGTCACTTGATACTCACAAAAGAAACGCGGAGAGCGATCGTGAAAAACAAAAACGGAATCAACACGGCTCAAAGAGAAGCGAGATCTCTAGCAACACCAGCTCACAAGGGCGTCGATCCAGCTCAAAAAGCCGGTCAACAATCGCTCATTCGACCATCGAGGTTGACCGTGAACACACCTCTCCTCGACAAAGCCGCGACGCAAGTACTTCGGAAAAGCACAAGAGAAAGGAGGCCCTTATCTAGATATCAATCATAGAGTTCCCAGATCCCCACTACAATAATTGTAATTCAATCAAGTCAGATCACTAATAGTCATACTAGCAAATCTCAACACCTATCAACCTGCGCAGTGTTCCTGGTCGGTACATGGCATATCTCCAATGGTTATGGGGATAGCCTAGCTTAGTTTGTTTTTTCTAGTCTCTCAGACTAGCGACCACTGTTCAGAGAAGTAGTTCAGAGACTTCGGCTAGAAAGGGGAGATGTTGATGCGTTTAAATATCCCGCGCTCACACAACGTGAGCAGACAGAGATTCAATAATAAACAGTCACCTGTGTCAGCCTCACTGCTAAATCTCGGTGCACTCATTTACAGTAAGATACAGCTGTATTTACAGGGGGGAGGTATACAATTTTTTGGATTCGAATCATTCCGTGAATGGCAATCGGCCATTTGCCACAAAATATAAGAGTGATGGCTGTGGCTTAGCGACTATCACGAATCGGATTCCATATTCAGTAATAATATATATTCATACCTGATAATAAAGCGCTAAGGAGGTTGAGGTGACACAAAAAGTTTCTCGGAACGTCCCCAAACTTTCATGTAACGAACTTTATGACAAAACCAACCTGTTGTTCTGCTTTCTTGCTCATGACTAGAGTGCGTAGGTTCATGCAAAATGCATATTTTGCATATGAGGGCATATTTCGGGGTTTTCACAGCCCAAATGCATAAATTGAGCATCAAAACTTGAAAATGCATAAATTCCCGCGATCGCAGCATGATTCATGATATCCTGAGCACATATGAAATCCAGTTCAGAACCCAGTTCAGGGAATCCGCAATATCATCAAATCGCTTTTAGGCATAGCGTCCGGGCTTTGTTTCTCGCGCTGCTCCAGCTCTTTGAGCGGCAGTCTTACCTGAGGCTGAGCTTCTAACCGAGAGCACGTCCGTGCATCTGAACAACGTGCGCGTGGACATGTCTTGGACGAGAAAGAGCACGCCTTCGTACGAGTGGAAGCACGATGCGCGCGGGCAACCGTGGCTATCGAAAGAAATTTCTCGAGCGAGGCAGCCCGTCGTGACTTGTGACCAATCGACCATGGGGAAAAAAACCGTGCAGTCGAGGCTAGAAACGTTCGTGAGTTTTTTCGGTAAAGCTGTGCTCTCCACCGACGGTCAAGTGCTGCTCTGTAAAGTTTGCGAACGAGAAATCTCCGGAGACACGAAGTTCTTGGTGAGACAGCATATCAACGGCGTCAAACACAAAGCTTTGTCTATCAAACAAACCCAATACGCATCATCCAAAGTTGTACAGATGAAACCTTTCCTGAAAGCGTCAGGAAAACAGTCTCAGTATAACCTGTTGCTGTGCGAGGCGCTCCTCTCAGCCAATATCCCGCTTCGGAAGTTGGACAACAAGAAATTCAAGGATTTTCTCGAAAATCAGCCACGTCAACCCGTTCCGTCCTCTGCCACCCTTCGTCTGAATTACGTTCAGATCGTTTACGAACAGAAACTCGAGTTTATTCGGAGTTTTGTTGGCGAGAAATCGATATGGATCTCGATGGACGAAACGACTGACGTCGTAGGCCGGTTTGTCGCGCACACAATCATCGGAACTCTTGAAACGTTCGAAAGAAGGAACTTCCTATTGAACGCAGAGTCTTTGGAGAAAACAAACAGTTCAACGATCGCCCAGGCCTTCATGAACTCGTTGAGCATCTTGTGGCCAGGCGGCATCCATCACGAGAGGGTACTCCTGTTTGTGACAGATGGAGCAGCTTACATGAAAAAAGCAGGTGCTGCTTTGAAAGTTATCTTTCTCAAACTAATCCACGCAACGTGCGTTGCTCACGCAGTGCATCGTATCGCGGAAGAAGTAAGGAATTCGTTTCCGGACGTTGACAAACTCGTATCGAGCGGCAAAAAAATCTTTCGCAAATCAGCGGCCAGGGTGACAGTTTTTCGCGAAACCTTTCCACAAGTTCCACTGCCACCTGAACCGATCCTCACAAGGTGGGGGACATGGCTCACAGCGGCAGTTTACTACGCTGAGCATTTCGAAGCTTTCTCAACTGTTGTGAAGAAACTGGATCCAGACGATGCCGCAAGCATCGAAACCGCTCAGAGTCTGTTACTGAAGGATTCTTTGGAAATGAATCTCGCTTTCATTAAGGCTAATTTCGAGCACCTACCCAACTGTATCAAGACATTGGAGGAGGAAGGATCGCTGCTAGTCGACAGCACGAAATTGTTTGAGGAAACGGTGAATGCGCTCCGCTCGGTTACTGGCAAGGTTGGCCGCAGTATCCGAAGAAAATGCGACTCTATTGTCTCGCGCAACGAAGGCTACAATGAATTGAGAAAAATTGCCCTCATCCTGAGCGATGCGTCTTCTCTAGATGGTGTCACGGGATTGAATACCTCAGAGATCGCTTTGTTCAAGTACGCTCCTATCACATCCGCTGACGTCGAGAGAAGTTTCTCGAATTTGAAAAACGTACTCAGCGATAGAAGACAGAACTTCACCTTTGATAATTTAAAGATGCACCTTGTTGTTCAGTGCAATCCATAGGCATGAGCTGCTTCACAGTCAAATCTAGCAGTGAAAAACACAACATTGTTCTTGGCCCGTCCTGGTTGTTCTGTGATCAGCTTCGGAAGTTGCCCAGAAATAAAGTCACAGAATTTCTCATTGAGTCTTTTGACTTCTTTGGACATATTTTCACCATCTCCGTGCATATTTCGAACCCTTCAGGCGCATATTCGCATGCATATTTCGACCTTCCCCTCTGCATATTTGCATACATATTTCCGGTTTTTTTTTGCATGAACATACGCACTCTAGTAATGATGGAAGGAACAGAACACCACAATTTCTCGAGGTTTAAAAAAGAAATTTTAAGCTGCACTGGAAGCTAGGTTTGGCATAGACTTGGCGTCCCGCCCGGGCGTACCCCGATCTCGCCGGTACGCTTTTAGCACCGTGGAGACGCTAATAATAAGATGTGAGTTCGAAACTTCCATCTTGAAGTTCCGGATCGCTCATGTCTGGGCCAAGTTTTCAAGCTCAATATCGTCCTCCAGACTATGGAAGGAATTTTCCTCATGGAGTGAGTTCTCACTACTCTTTATTCGGTTTTACTACTCTATTTTCGTTCGATGATCGTGATTCATCCAAATGTTGGTGTCTAGAGAGCGTTTTTCCCCGCAAAACCTTGCTTGACAGCTCTTGTGAATGCCTTTCTGTGGTACATGAAAGGGTCTGACTCACAAATATGGAACACATACGGTGGTTCCATGATAGTTCTAGTGTATCGTTCTGTAATGATGTAGTGTGATTGGATTTCATTGTCGGAGTTCACGGAGACCCGGGATCTTGAGCTCTCAATTCGTTGAGTCTCTCAATCAGAACTTTCATTTTGTTTTATCTGGTCGGTGACGCTTGGTCCCGAGAGTTTGCTCTGCATGCCACCGACACCGCTGCCGAAGACCGAAATCGACCACCAATGCTCTCAATTTTCTCCGTTCCGCGAAGATGCCCGACTCCGTGTCTCGTGGAGGAGCACTCCCGTCATTTCGGATCGAAGATGCCTACTTGATAGCCGAATTTCGACGGTTTAAGACGACGAATGGCAACATTCTTTATTCTCCTTTTTCTTCCAAT